>DWNJ01002530.1:0-10447 GCA_018250275.1 Udranomia eurus
CATTACGTAGATAATACAGTGTGCAAAAAATAAGTGTATGCTTTGTATTAGATTAAACAATAAATTGGGGAAAACAGTAGAAAATGCTTATTTCTGTATTTCCATTGATTCTCGTCTAATGACCAGACATTAAGGGATCAGTTGAAAACGCGGCATTGTTGTCGGTAACACCGAAGTACATTTAACTAAAAAGTATTTAAAACATGCTGAAATTAGAGGAACGTCGGCACTTTTTTTACTTGTATTTAAAAAAAAAATCATTCATTCATCGTATTCTCGTACACTAAAAACCCCAATCAAATACGGCGAAGTGAGTCAATTTATTAGCGGCGTTAATGATCGTCCTTGTAACCGTTGGCTCGTTGGCCAGGACGGCGACGCGAGGAACTCCATCTGCAAGCCGTGCCCGTCGTCGGTGTGCGTGCGCGAGTGCGGCGGCATCAAGATCGACTCGGTGGCGGCGGCCGAGTCCTACCGCGGCTGCACGCGCGTCAAGGGCGACCTGGAGATCTCGCTGCGGCCGCAGGCGGGTCAGTATTGCCGGACATTTGGTGTTTTTTTTTTGCAGGACTTGCCGAGTCTTGCCATAATCGGGGATGCGCATACTCCCCCCTGTTCCTGGTTGTTTTCGAATCCGCGAATGGTTGCCGACTCGGTTCAAGCTGTCTGTTGATAACTACCGGAACTGTAGACTCGATAGGGATAGTGGAGAATTTTGCTTAGAAATCAGTCCGTTACATAAAAGTAGTAATTTTTTAATAATCTAATAGCAGGAAGGAGACGAACAAAGCTAAATTGTTAGAATTACTATACTATCGTTAGAATACCTAAGGTCGGCTCACCCCGACCATTCTATTATTATCTCAAGCGATACGAAGTGCGCCGGGTGAGCCAGTGTAACAATAACCGATGGTGCGCTTCCTCCAGGCAACACGATGGCGACGCTGGAGGCGGCGCTGGGCGAGATCCGCGTCATCGACGGGTGCCTGCGCGTGACGCGCTCGTACCCCATCGTGTCGCTGATGTTCCTCAAGAGCCTGGAGCGCATCGGCGGCAAGTGCGACGACAATAAGTGAGTCTGTAATGTCTTTTCGTTTCCTTTTTTTGTTACCTCTCCATGTATGAACGTGTCGTTGTGTCGCTCGTGTGTGTTCGTTTGATGTATTGCAGGGAATTATTGGCGAGACACCGTTTTTCTCTGCGTTTCCTTTTTGTTTTCTTCTGTGTGCGAATGTGTCGTTGTGTTGCTTGTGTGTGTTCGTTCGAGGTATTGCGGGGAATTATTGGCGAGACATTGTTTTTCAGTGGGACGGAAGTGTCCAGTATGTGTAGCTATGTTCGTGGTCTTCGGAGACTTTGTTTACGGTTGGACGTCTTCTGTATTAGTTTTGGTTTAAGTTAAAAGTCGCTGGGCTGCGCGGATCGGTTCTGTTATTTGTTTTGAATAGATTGGGGGTGTTACCTATCTATAGATTTTTTTTTCTATAGGCTATTAATTGGAAATCTTATTGATTAAAATTTATTGTTAGTAGAAACTTTTAAACTTGCACATTGTTTTCTTTCAAAGGAATTCAGTCAATAGATACATAAAACAATTACTAATATATTTTATCTAAGCCTTGTCTTAAAAACGTGTACATATTTTAGTTACGCTTTAACATAAAATTTATAATACAAACCATTTTCCAGAACTCAAAATCAGAGCCTGTACATTTTCAACAATCCGAATCTCGAAATGCTGTGGGACTGGTCGATAAAGAAGTTGGTGGTAGAAACTGGCAAGCTGTTCATACACTTGAATCCGAAGCTGTGCTACAACCAGACACTGCCGCTGAAAAACATGACCATGCAGTCCACTTTCAGTGAGAATGAAGTCTCGCCAGATAACAACGGCGACCAGGCATTGTGTGAGTATACGCAACTTTTGTTGAAATTTAATTATTCTATTTTCAGTACATTAGACGTAGCGTTATGTCAGAATGTGTCTATGTTCGTACAAACATCTATGGAATGTTTATCGGTACTGCTTGGGTGTGTTATATCAATTTGAATAAAGGGGAAAAACTACGAGTACAATTTTGTATAAATTTTCTTGTTTATAACTTTTTCAATTTGGCCAAGCTTGAAGTTAAACTATGGCATGCTAAACTAGGCATGATATTTATGTGTATGACAATATCTTTGTAATAGACAATTTGTACGAGCAACTGTATAATATATTATCTATAGATAATATTATTCTATATCAAGCCTATGACCAGATGTACCATATCATTGAAAATCACACATCGACTCAGGACAATACTGGTTACTTTGGTCTGTATATTAAAGTCTTTATCTATTTCATATTAGGTTTCCAAGAAACGCTCCAGTTGACGGTTCAGAACTACTATCCCAACGTGGTGGTGCTGTCCTGGAACATGTACTGCTTGGCAGACTCGCGGAAGCTTCTGGGCTTCTCGGTCTACTACCTGGCCACGGAAGAAAATGTCACCATTTACGGACAGAGAGATGCTTGCTCGGACAAGTTAGTGAAATATTTTTGTGCTTTTGTCAAAAGTGTATTCTATATGAACGAATTTATTTATGTACCTCGTGTAATCGAGGTATCTCTGTTATATTTTAGTGTTATATTCTATAAATTTGCCTTTTGGCAATCCCGCAAGTGATTGTCTTTGCTGCGCTATTTAAACTCTGGTTCTTTTGTTTATTAATCTTGGATATAAATTCGTTACCAAAGTTGAAGTGAAAACATCAAATCGTTTTCCAAAAGTATAAAATTTCATACGTATATCTAACAAGCAAAATCTCCCAGCTGGAACGTGCTGGACATAACGATGGACAAGCTGCAGAACGAGTCGCAGTCGTCGGAGGAGGCGAACAAGAACGCGTTCTCGAACCCGTGCATGAAGCTGCAGCCGCTGTTCTACCCGCTGCAGCCGCTGGCGCCCTACACGCGGTACGCCGCTTACATCAAGACCTACACCACGCTGCAGGACCGCCGCGGCGCCCAGAGCTCCATCATATACTTCAGGACGCTGCCCGGCCGTGAGTTCCACTGTTGACTAATTATTTAAATTTGAAGCGTCAAGGACATAAGTACTAAGTTGAAACGCCTTACGGTGAACGGTTAACCGAGGCGTTCCAACTTAGTACGCATCAGAGGTAGCAACGCATCTGTGGTCGACCTAAGAAAAAACTTTGATCCTGTCTTAGGTTGATTACAGATTTCCATGGGCGGCAGTGACCGCTTACTACCAGGTGGCCTGCATGCTCGTTTGCTACCTCAATGTTATGAAAAATCATAAAAAAATTCAATCATATAGCAGAAATGGTTGCGCCGTTCTAAGGGCTGAAAATAAGTCTTTAACAAACAATGTAATCATTGATACAAAGAGATAAATAGTTGATTTCTGTAGCACGTAATAAAGAAGTTTTGTTGTGGGCGAATAATATTGTTACAGTCACGTCTACTTCTTTCTGAGAGAAGACATTCTTCTAATTAGCTGACGAAAGTACTTAAGTGATAAAATACTTTGTTAAGTTACATTATATAATATTGGTTGTTGTAATACGCATTACATTTTTACTTTGTTTCTAAACTGTATTTTCTAAGAAATCTATGAAAAGTATGTGCTATTTTAACATATATATTATTATTTAGGGACTAGCTGACATGGCGCCCTTCGTACCGCCTCAGACGCATTTCGCTGCAAGGATTTTTTTGATTGAGCGTAATTTTAAATCTGTAATTTCTTCTAGAGTAGGTAATCATTTAAAAAAAAAGCAAAAGTGAAAAAAGGACAGTTTTAATTTGCATTAAATTGTCAAGGTATATAATATATCTATTTGGATACGGATTACTACTGATTAGGGTAAATTACCTTTTGCAAATAAATAATATTTTTTAATTCATTATTTAGAGATAAAAGTGGTTACTGTGAGACATCCGTAGGAGATAGATATATACCGTAGCGGACTGTTTTGTAGGCCTTGTTATGATATACATTTCCGTAGTATATTATTTTGATCTCATACTGTTGAGTCCAGAGCCTTGCAATGTAATCTCACGAAAATCGTTTTTTTGACGGCTTCGGCACGAACTATGGAATTTTATCTATTATTCAAATACTTAATTGGAATGTTTTGTACATATAAAACTTCTGAAATATATCTTCTATAAAACAGTGAAAACTGCATCAGAATCCGATGCGTGGTTTAAAAGAAGAACGTTTAGAAACAGACAGACAGACGCGGAGTGCGATTTTGTTTTATATGTGCGATGTAGTGATAAAGGATTAATTTGATAGGAAGTTTAAACTTTAAACCACTCTATATTCGGTCAAGTCGGTAGTATTATTCTAGCCGTGTATCCCTGAAGACGTTAGTATTTATAAAAAATACAATTTATTAATTTATTCTACATTAAAGTATTTGACAAAATGTAAGGGTACAAAAGGCGGACTTAATGTTTAAAGCATTCTCCCCCAGGCAACCGTACAATTATACATACTTTTAAAATAATGCCCGTTTTAAAACTAATACCCAGTCACCATATCAATCTTTTACGATGAAAAGTACTTCAGTACTTAGTATGAAATTATGGCGTAATGTTTACAAACTGTGTCCTACTGAATATCCGGATCGGATTTCACGAGTCTATCAAATAAATACAAAGATAAATTGATGTCGTCTCTACAAATCCGTACTTGAGCAGAGTAGTATCGTAATTTTTACATCCATAAAACACTCGATTATCTCAAGAATTATAAAGCAAATATTTAGAGTAATTAACAAAGATTCAACCGTAGACGAGCAACTTTTCTGCTTCATCTAGGTACGAGTATCTTTCTTTATTCTTGCTTCCAAAATTGCATTCGTACAAAATTAAAGGAAAGAATAGCAACTGTTGTTGTATTTACTTTTTTTTTACTTTCAGGGCAATAATGAAACGGGAAAAGAACAAAATGAAATTCGCAGAACACAAACGAAGAGGAGCAACGTCCCCGTCGCGACACTTAATTTCGCTGATACTTTCTGCTGGTCCTGGCAACGAGACCATTTTCTATATATGTGGTCTCAACCCTTTTATGTCTCACTGCTGTGCACAGGTCTCTTGGTTTGTCAGTTGTGGGACAACTGGGGAAGGCCTGGAGCATACTCCGCCTCACGCTGCTACAATGCGAGTTGGCGGAAGAACTGGTTAGTGGCCAACCAGCGTGTCGGATGTTTTCAAACCCCCAAATGGACGCCGACGAGGTTTAACGACTGTCATCGGTCGATAACAACCGGGGCCGACTGAAGCATGGCTATATATATTTTTATAATATTGCGGTAAGTAAACGTCCATTCAGTCCACCCGCTGATAAGTGGCCACTGTTGCCCATGGCCATCTATGAACAACCCACGACAGGATCGTAGAATTGGCGTGCACCCATTCTTAACAGATACTTTAAAGCCTACTAGAGGTTATTATATTAGGTTATTACTACTTCGCAAAAACCCACTATTATTTATTATTATTTAATTTTAATTCATGCAATATATTTATACTATCCTCCCTCCCTGATACTATTTATTATATAACTCTTGAGGTCAACAAAATTATTAGGATTTCAAAAATCTTTCTCTGCGTGCAATTAAAAAGTATTTTGAGAATAAAGACAAGGAGATAGAGACATAATCATATTTCTGAGCGTTACATCGCCTTCCAAACTTCATTATACAAACACTCCGATAACTTTTCGCTCACTTGCCTTCGTTTCTACTTAGTTTGCACGCCCTAAGTTCTTGATAATAACAATTTCGCTGAGTTTCCGGTCTACTAAGTTTAATTATCATCTATGTAAGCGCTCCTAATAGTTTGTTCAATAACTTGTACTTCACTGCGCTGTCGCATCTCAGAATTATTAATGCATCTCTCACTAAATTTATTTTTCATTTAGTTTCTCATTTTATTCAGCTAGATAACAAGCTATGTTAAATGAATAAATAATTTTACATTTAACTTGTTTGCAAGTAAATTAATAATGTTA
Organism: Udranomia eurus; assembly: GCA_018250275.1. NCBI lineage: Eukaryota > Metazoa > Arthropoda > Insecta > Lepidoptera > Hesperiidae > Udranomia > Udranomia eurus. The sequence continues at coordinate 6,036 of DWNJ01002530.1, forward strand.
CTATTAATAATTATATGCATTTGCGTTAATTCTAAAAGTGGAAGTAGTGAAGAAAAATGTTTATAGGTGGAAGTGATCCTTTATTAGAAAATAATGAATACAGAAATGTACATCATTATTTTTGTACTATTGTCGGCTAGCTGCTATTATGCAATTATTACCTATTTATTTCTATCAATTATTCTTTTGCAAACATAATACTTGTCAAGGATGTGTAATTGTAATAAATTAATAATTGAGTAATCCTCTCTAAACAATCATCGGAAGTAGGTAGACGTTAATAAGATCAATGCCACATCTTGATCTGCTACAACTATGAAAGTGGTAGAACCTTTTACGGTTCGACTGCGGACGCACAACCACTACACCTATTTCTGCCTTATAAAACAGCAGTTTTTGCTGCTGTGGTCTGGTTTGAAGGGTGCGGTAAAGGACCCACACTTAGCCGAGGTATTTCAACCTAGTCCTTAGGAGTAGCAACGCATTTGAAAGGACCTATCGAAATCAACGTACTTGTATAGACCTAAAAACGAACTTCGATCCTATCTTGGGTATCAACCCAAGATAGGATCTGCCGCCCATACACCTGAAATCAGACAGGTGTATGAGCGGCAGGGACCACTTAGCATCAGGTGGAATGAATGCACGTTGTAAAACTAGGAGCAGCTTGTTTATAAAGTATGCTGCCCATCCAAGTTATGAAGAGAAACAAAGGCGCGCTCTGTGCAAATATAATTGAAATTCTCCGAAACATTGACTACAAGAGTTATGTAAGAATCGATTTAAACTGAACAGTCGCAATAAATACTGGCGCAGCCTTTGCGTGTCTTTTGGCAACTTGCTCGTTTGAAGCAAACACAGTTCCTTTCTTGCAAATACTAATATATACTTTATTAGACTTTCACTTGACTTTGTTTTGCAAATCAAGTTATTTTTCTAATGTATTAGGTAACAATCAATTACAGCTGTGTGACTGTTGCTATATCTGGCCTTTAACTTAGTAACTAACATTACAATGTTTGATTATGTAACCAGACATATTGTTATGCCTTAATAGTCTCACAGACAAAGACGAGGCAACCGAGGGGTTTTTGTTGGTAGAAATCCCATATAATCCGGTACCGCTCCCATGGTATCGGGGTTTTTTAAAGGATTTCCTCGCAAAATAAGGTATTTGACATGATATTATCGTGAATAGAAACAGTAACATGGTGTCCTGATGCATATATAATAATTATGATATTTATGATTCTGTGAACTATCAAGTTAGTTTATAAAAAGGCATTGACGTCGAGAGTCTCGAAGCGTTTTGCCACCTTATATTAGTGACTTTAAAAGCGGTACGAGTACGTACTGTCCGTCGTTATCAGCGATTGCTTCCACTCGTTTCTCATCGAGAGACACTCGACGCATCTGTTTCTCTCTCGTTTTATTACTCAGAGACCCTGCGCTGAAGGTGGCGACTGAATAGATTGCAATAAACCCTGTTTTATTGCGCCCCATTTTTCTTATCGTAAAATTGTAGATTATCTTGACGATATGATGGCGGGTACGGAGATGAAGCGTTTTCGTTTTAATGCTGATGAGTGTGCAGTTTAGATATGCCGCCGCTTCATGATCCTCGGAATAAAAGCGTGTGTAAAGTTAAAGTAGGTATATTCTACATCCATATTATTTATTGCAAAGAATATTTACGTAAACATCACAGATACCAAAATCTTAGCTGTTTACAATGTCTAAACATATATTTCGGCAGTTCTGCCAAAGGTTCAGTTCTGTTAGGTGCCACTGTTGGGCATACTTTTACTCTTTCCGTGAAATAGGTTGACCAATGAGTAAATAGTCCGTAGGTCACTGGAGTGCATTGCGTGTGCCAAAACGAAGAATTCTTCTTGAAATTGATTACAGATCCGTTATTAATCCTGCGGATTAAATTCGATTGCCTTAAAGCGTAGCGTAGTGTAGCCGCCTTCACGTATTTCAATGTAGAATACAGCAGCACAAACACTTCTGCTTCATGGTATATGCAGGATAATAACGGCGCAGCTTAATACAAAAAAATTATCTCAAGAAAACGGATTTATTAAGTTGGGGAGTATTTCTATATATTGTTTACTGCACAGTATATTTCTTAAAATTATAGGTGGTCTGATGAATGTATGTTTGTACGAATATACTTAAAGAGTAGATATAGAGTCCTAAATACAGGTTAAAGAACATCTTCTAGGCAATTAGAAACATAGACTAGTAGTCATCCTAACATTATATAAAATTAGGACCATCAAGGTTAATCTATGGAGCAAGCACAATTTACATGCAATTCAGCACCGGATATAAACTTCGGAGAGTTGAAGGAAGAGGGCGTACAAGTTTGTTAATTTCACATGGTGGCTGGCGTGCAACAAACTTTGTCAATCTATGTACAAGCCAACTTTATAATTTGTGGCCACTTCCCTGTATCCACTATGATTTTCTAAGAAATTTGTCTTGCGAACTAAGTCCATTTAGAGTTCCACTCGAACTTGTAACATATTATGATATAATATATGAAAATCCGTAGGGTTAAAGACAGATAAGCCACTCGGTTGTATCGATTTTTAGATCAGAATTTTATTTATATTTAAGATTTTCTTCTTGAGATTACTTTACTATCAATCTGTAATATGCTTTAAAATATTTTTATAACTATAATGTGTTATTTTAGATGCAGGTATTAGGTAACCCTTATTATTTATTCTTTATCAATTAATGAATTTGATCATCCAGGTGATCTTTATTGAGGTGGTGGTGAATTCGTCTGCAAAGTAACTCTTCCTCGAGTAAGTAAGAGTTAGAAGCTTAGAGGGATGAAATAAGGATAGAAGTATATCTGTTTGTGGGAGAATCTAACAACCTTTAAAACCTAAAGTATATCCTATAGTATAATATTATTTAGTGAGTTAAAAGGGCTATGCAACCCCTCGGCTTGTGTAGATCGCATGCGATCGCGCAAGTTAAGCATCTGCGGGCGCGGTCAGGGATGGGTCTGACCGATAGTGGTATTGTCATGTGCTTCGGAGGACACGTTAAGCAGTCGGTCGGAGCCCATTTGGGGGTTTGGAAAACATTCGACATACTGGTTGACCACTATCAGTTCTTCCGCCAACACGCATTGGAGCAGCGTGGCGGAGTATGCTCCAGGTCTTCCCCAGACTTGTGTCCTACACATAAAAGGGTTGCGGCCAATATTATTTGATAAACGGTCTTAATTGAAATCAGACTGGGCGTTTTCTATTTACCATTATACAGTCGTAGATGTAATATGCAAATCCAAATTTAATCGGATTGCAATTCCATCTTGATTGCAAACGAGATAATATTGTCTACAATTCACTCCATCAAATTCCTACGCCAAATTGGATATCTAACGGACATGGCTCAAATTTTACAAACAGAATCCAGATTCCCGAACAAAGGCAATAATAATAGACAGATTTACGAAGCGGAAATTTTCATACACTACGTCGGATCAGTTTGCGGAAATGGATAGGGTGGTGTTTGCATAATATTGTCAAGATACGAAATCGCCTTACGTTAAGGAAGTTTCTGTGTGCCTTCGAACGGAATACGGAGTCCACGTACGGATATTTCCATAATAAAAAGACGTTTGTCAATGTACATATATTTTTAATACATTGAGGTATTGTACATCTGTAGTCAATCCAATGCAGGATCGAAGTTGCGTCTTAGGTCGACTACAAATTCAAAGCTCTACCCCTGAGGACTAAGTTGGAACAACTATATATAAAGGTATATCTCTTGTCACATTCTTCAAACCGGAACATAGCAGCAAGAAGACTGTTATAAAGCAGAAATAGGCATGGCGGTGTTGCCTCCAGAGTCGAACTCCAAATGTTCTACCACATTCGAATTCATATTCACATACTGACTTCTGGTCATTTAAGAACAATGAATGCGTTGTTAATGATTATAAGAACATAGTCTTATTTTCCTTCACTCAATTGTTTGCCTTTCGTCGAGTCTGACGAAGTGTTTTTGTTGAAACAGAATAGGAACTTTGTACTTATGTTTGTTTCTTAGAATATGGTGTATAAACAACTACACCATAACAAATTTCTATTTAATGGTTGATACTTTATGGTTACAAAATAAGAATAATAGAAACAAAAGATATTATAATGTGTTCTGTTGTTAAACATTCTGTATAGATTTCACACGTTTAAGTAACATGTATGCCATAATGAAAAACAAAATTGGATTTTTTTAAACCTTCTCTTATATTTTTTTGAAACCCCTTCTCCCCCTTCCCATTCCTGTTCTCCCTTCACCTTCCTCGTTTCTCGCTTTCCCCCGTTCTCCTCTTCTCCTCTTCTCTCCTTCTCCCCTCCTCTTATTTATATTTTTAGTAAGAT
>DWNJ01002531.1:0-10446 GCA_018250275.1 Udranomia eurus
TCCTGATAACGAGGACATATAGTTATTATGGTACAATTGAGTTTGTCTGATGATGGGACTGGAAAGCGTGTCTTTAGTTTTTAAACTAATCATTTATTAAAAACTAATTTTCTGTTGTAAATGAGATTGCCCGCTCGTTGCTTGGATAGTTGTGTTAAATTCTTCTACTCATCGTTCTTCAGAGACTTCAAGATTGAATTACCACAATGTAGAATATGTTCATCCATCCTTAACTAAAAGAATTCGAGTACGAAATAATACAAGAATAAACGCAACACTCTGGGATTTTTCATCTTCGGCTTTACAAAATTACGTGACTTTTTGAAAACTGAGAAGTTCCTACTTGAACATAGTTTTACTTCTTCAAAACCAAGTTTTCACAACCATATGCCGGCGTATAGTCGTTAAGAAAAGCAGGGTTTTCATCACGCATTCTCCACCAAGTATGTCATAAGTTCCGGGAGCAATAACGGCGGACCGATTTATGTTTGGAGGCAAAAAAACTTTTACACGTGTAGCGAGTAGCGAGGACATGATAGGTGTTAAAACTGTGCACATAAATTGCAAAGTTTTCCAATTTGAATTTAACTAACAGCCCCAGATTTTCACCGCAGAGCGCCTTCTAAAAGAGTTTCAGTGTTTTAACTAACGCACGCTTTGAGTTGAAACAGGGGTCAGAATTTAAAAAATCGCCGAGATAAAGTCATTATGCAAGCCTGAGTACACCTACAAAGCTACAGCTTTTATTCTGTGCTGTAATATTTTTTTAGGTAAGTATTGATGCGTAACGTAATGCAACTCGCAACGATAATTCTAATGGCATTTGATAAAAATGTAATGTGATACGTGGTTGTGTGTTTTTTAGATTAAAGCATAGATAAATTATAAATAACTTATAAATTAAATACCCACAAAATCTCGTTCCCAATGTAGAGAAAATCTTCAAGTGTAACTTGTTAGACGTTTGATTTCGTAAAATAATATAAATTTGAAATTACGAAGCGAAAAACATTAAAGCTACAATGTAGTGAGAAAAAAACACTTGCTATATAATATTGTTAAAATAATAATTAATAAAGAGTTAAAACTTTCCTTCTAATTCGGGAAAAATGTTCGTAAACTTTTTTCAATCAGGCTATTGAAATACTTCAGAAAACGTTTGGGAAAAAATGTTGAGTGGAAGTTCAATTTCACTCTTGGCAAATCTGATACTATAATTTAATTTCATAAAGTTTTTTTCTAATTAACGTACATTAATTAGAAACGATTTCCTTAGTTCAAAGATGTGGTGAGAGTACTTAAAATCCTTCAATTTTGTACGAAAAAAATACGTTATACGTTGGCACATTTTACCAAGATACAGACAATTATAGTATTTGCCGATATAAAATCTGTAGTTATATAGAATGTTCAGAATTATAAATAAACCCAAAAATTACATTTAAATTTAAATAGGCTTTCTTTAAAGTAATAACTAGGAAACATTTTGTAACACCATCGTTGTTTCTTACTTAAGAAAATCAATTATTACAGTACAAAGCATTTAATTTGACCACGCGAGCAGCAGTGTTTCTATTAAACTATGGATTACGTCCAAGACATGTAATTTTCTGCACGAAATACCTCTAAACCAATATAGAGGATGAAAGCTCTTTACTTTATCGAAATAAACTTGCCTAACTTGATCTTCGGGATACACCTTACTTATTTACGAGTTATCTTAATATTTGCCCAACTATCTATTTGTAGGAAACTCGCTTTAACATCATAAAACGAAATTTATACTTGTATAGTGATATAACTTTCTTATAGTTATAAGATTAAGGGCTTTGATACAAAAAAGACTTGCGATCTTAGATACTATGTGTATTTATGGCCTAGCACTGAAATCTGTTTCAGGCGAGTGACATGATCTTACATAATATAAGGACGTTGTCGTGAGAACGTCCTACCGTGCTAACCGTCCTACCGTTAAGCTGTCCTGTCTTGACCCGTCATGTCCTGTCCTGTCTTCTACTGACCTGTCCTGGCCTGTCCTGTCTTGACCCGTCATGTCCTGTCCTGTCTTCTACTGACCTGTCCTGGCCTGTCCTGTCCTGACCTGTCCTGGCCTGTCCTGTCCTGACCTGTCATGTCCTGTCCTGTCCTGTCCTGTCCTGTCCTGTCCTCTTCTGACCTGTCCTGGCCTGGTCTATCCTGCCCTGTCCTGTTCCGTCCTGTCCTGTCCTGTCCTATTCCGTCCTGACCTGTCCTGTCCTGACCTGTCCTGTCCTGTCCTGTCCTATCTGTCCTGTTATCCTATCCTATCCTATCCTATCCTATCCTAGTCATATGTTAGCACGTGTCAAACAGTTTACACGCACTTAATGTAAGCGTCAGTTGGTTGTTATTGGAAGAGAATTAAGATTACGAGCCGGCGACCAATCGCGAACTTCCCTACAGCTCTCTTTTACTGCGTACATTCCGCCGATCCTTCTTTATTGCGTAATTAATTTCACACGTATCTTTGTCGCTTTGATTCAGTCCCAATTTTCGCTATGTATTATCGAGAGGATCTTCAAACCCGCGACTCTAGGGCGTCGTAATCGATGCACGGTAAATACGTATTTAAAAGCATAACAAAACTGTTCCACCAGATAAAAAAGTATTTCTTGCAAATTTGTCTACCATGTTTGAATTGGTAAAAACTAAATTACACTGTAGAGGGATTCTCTCATAATAAATGTATAATCATTCCAGTATGTAGGTACGGTACGTATATATTAATAAATTACATTATGACTACTTTCATTACAGTGTTTAAAGTGCGCTCTTGGTAATTGTGTCAAATATTATTTTACTAGATTTTCGGTCCTGACTCCGTCCACGTAAGTTTCGTGTTTTATTCCTTTTTCCAACTAACATTAGTGCATAGTGGCGTATTCAAAACATTGTGTGTCGAAAAAATCCGAACCAAGCAATAAGGCTTAAGAATGTTATAGTATTAGTATCAACATAACGTATAGGTAAAAAATATTTGATTTCAAACACTTTCAAACACACATAACTGCACACACATAAAGGAAGACAGGCAAAAAATACTAGTTTAAAAGTAGTCGTCGAAGAAATGTACCTACTTGTTTTAAAATCGCAGACAATTTATTTATGAGTACAGCTTACGAAACAATAAGAAAAATGACAGTCTAGAGACATCGGTTTATAGAGTACTACAGACGGTGGTGATACGGAAACTATACTATTAATACAGTAAGTGTCACATAGCAGCGACATTCATTGCTCAGCATGCCAGTGAAATAGAAGCTCATAAAAAGGATCAGGCCCAGCTTTACTGGCTCGTGGGGCAAATGAAATATTTTCCTTCCGCTCGTCTGAAGCGCGAAATATCTCCGCGGGGCTGTATCAAACCGAACTGGAGTTGCTGTGTTAGAAATTTTACCCAAACTGGAGGCAAATGTGATACAATTTAATATTATCATTAGTGAGCTGGTTAGAGTTATATGTCGCGTATGTTTATATATTTATAGCATAGGCTTTCTAGGTAGTTAGAGAAATTGAAAAGGAGAAATGCTTTTCTGCCCCTGACCACGTTCAAAATTCAGCAGACAACATATCTAAGGTATCTTCATTAACCATAAGATATACAAATACAGAAAAAATAACAACTGTGACTAACTTTGTAGCATTTAAGAACTTATAAAAAGTTTTTTTTTTATGTGGGCAACTACTAAAATATAAATTGGGGAAACCATATAGAAATTGGCAACACTGAACTAAACGCACGGAGGATTCTTCGAGGTGCTTATCCGAAACGATCTCTTTTCCGCTCCACAACTCAGGACATTACGCGATATTTGAAGTGACACTGAAGTTCTTTGTCTACGTGAATATTGAAGCGAGTCCCGTTGACGGTACCGCAATGCAAAAATAGACCGACTGAAACTGACTTTTTTGCAATTTTTGCACCAATTACGTAGGAATTTGCATCGCTATTTTTTGTTTTTATTTGACTACTAGGTACGTACTATACAACAGAAGTGATACTTTAGGGGATTGGGTTGTAAATTGCTTAAATATTCTGTCAAATGGTTTACCCAGCGGTCGTAGGAGCTTGATAGGATAGTATCTCTAGGGCCGAACTAGTCTAAAGGCTAATTCATGTCTGCGTAATATTTTACGTGATACGTATTATTATTTAAAGTATATATTAATGTCAGACATTAGGCAAATATGACCTATGAATTTCAAAAAATATGAATATAAAATAATCGACCTATGTACCTACTAGTAATTTGTGACCACGTATAACCCGACTTAGGTGATATAATCCAAATGGAATTAGTAAGTATAATACGACTAATAATAAGCCACTTAATTTATTAAACGAAAAATCCCAAATATTTTTTTCTTATGAAACTCTACTTGATCATTTCATCTTACGTATTTCAACTGTCTTAATAAATGTACTTACATAACATAGAATAAATTTATTATAAAAACTTAACTATAAATACAAACACGGCGCTTCCACGTAATTTTTAATACATATTTATTTTGCACCCAATATCCTACATCCTCGGTTTGTAAGGTTCACGCGGATTTTAAATTGGATTTATAGCGATGCTTCCGCTATAAATATATTTTATTACATGTATAGTTAATCTTATAGCTTTTTAACCGTCAACCATTACTAGAAGGGGGATTATAAATAAGATAAGCATTTGACCGGTTTATAGGTACCTAAGAGCGAAATGATTCACTCGTATTGAATAAATTCTATTGAAATCTGAGAATATTCAAACCTCATAACTACCGCTAAGGACCCAAACGAAATAGGAGCCTTTCGAAATTCTATTTCTGGTTCGGGTTTTCTTAGTTATGAAATTTAATAATATTTACATTTAGGTACAACAACTAATTACAAACTTTTTATATACAGATTGAGTATAGATCTCTTCTATACTACGGACACATGAAAACTGAAAGATTTCCATAGTTAATTCGAACACCAAGATATTAAATCCTCAGCCAATGTTCTTCTGTCCCGGCTTTAGCCCTTCCTAGGTTTGCCACAAAAATCCGGTGAAGCTGTAAAGGCTGCTAGGGCCAACAGCACTTAATTTTTATTCCACCAGTACGCACAGAAGAAGCATGCCCCATACATAGTAGAGTTACGTAAGAAATGATCTTCTCCAAAATGAACTTCTCTTCTGTTTGCAGCCATACAAAATACCCAAATAACATTAAGTATCCTATTTCGCGAACTCACCACCCATTGTTTCGTAGTTATCTGTCTCCTCGCTCCGAGGTTAAAGAGTATTACACGGATGAGATAAGCGAGAACACTCTGTAAATGGAAATGTAACGGGTCAGTAAACCCGTGATTTTTTCGCATTTCATGACGTGATAAATGGACGAATAAAAACCCGGAGCAGAGTAGTGGAGTCGAGTAGTCCGCTAGTCGACGCGAATGCCAATGGCGCGAGAAATTGGTGTTATTTTTCTCATCCCCTTTAGAAATGTTTCGAATCGCAAAGCAAAGGAATCGGCGAGTGAGCCTATGCGTGTCTGATATGCTCATGACGATCAGGCCGCCAAAAATCCACGCTTGATTTTCATTTTTATGGAGACAAACTTTTTTATTTTGTAATTATAATTATGCGCACGATAAAAATATTTTGTCACTGTATAAGTAAGTATTGTTTTCGTCCTATCAATAGGAACCTTATGTTACTTATCTAACAGAAGAAAGCCAGGCAAATCATTTGGCGACATTATATGAAAAAGTTAATAACAAATGAATTTTTGACTCAAACAAGTTATTTATTTATTCAACTCAGGACTTATATAGCAAACCTCAAACAATGCTGCAGATTCATTGGTAACATTTTGGAGTTATATTTTTACCAAGTATTTACTTTTTATAGTTATTATTTTATTCGTGATAATAAGGCCATAACTTTAATATTTTTATATTATATATAATCACCTTGATACATCTAAATACAGTGAAATTAATAAATATTTAACAAAGCGTACATAAAAAAATTACGTACTCGTAATGTACGAAACGGAGCGGGCGTGAACTATTTATGCAGCCAGCGCCATCTACTAGCGAATGTATGCACTATTTTCTAGATAAGTTAACAATATAACACACAGTTAACTCGTCAACGTGGTAGTAACTTAAATATGTAATAGATGTCACTAATTTGAGTTTCATTGAACATAAAAAGGGAATACAATAAATAAACTATTCTCTAAATAATTAGGGAACTTTAACATTAGATAACGATGTCAACGAATATAAATATGGAACTTGGAGATAGTTTGTAATATGTTGTCAAATTTAAGGTCTATATATAATAAGATAACTGAAATATTAGGTACCAACAAGATAAGGTTTTAAAATCTTTTCTCACTTTTATTTTACCACATTCTTGTGACAATCGCAGTTGCAGCTGCAAAACTTGCGTAATAGCCATTTAAATTACAGAATAACAACACTTTAAATAAAAGACATGTTAAAGGAATATCTATTTTGTCCGTCATATATCTACCTACTTAAAAGAAAAAGAAAAAATAAATCTGTAATGGAAACAGCCACATCCCACAGACTCTGTATTGTTAAACCTTGATTGGTATTCTCGATTGAGTGATTACAGATAAAACAAAATCAATCTGAAGTAACTTTGTCTATAAAGATGTATTTATTTGAACTTTTGCACGCGGCTTCGCCCGAGGAAATTGGTCTGTCACATATTTTGTGACATTTTCTGACTGTAATAGATCCGCGTGGAAAAACAACTATTTATAAGTCCGTAAATACTTCGTCGCTACTGTAATATATTAAAATAACAGGATAGAACAACGAAAACATTATTCACGTACTAGCCAAATAATTTATTAACAAACACAAAACATCGGGTAGATATTACACTCCGTTATCTATTTACCCTTTTATCATTAATTTTACTACTGCCCTCTGTTTCGATTTTATCCGACTTATTTGATATTTATTGTCGTTATATAAAATATATTAAACTACACAAACTTAATAAATTGTGTGCCCAAGTGTGATTATAATGTATAACCTATGTATATTACTGGTAAGTTCCATCTAAATAGTTTCATGTTTTTGCTGGAAAGAGCACCAAATAGCCATACAAAGTTTCGCATTTATAATATTAATAGGATACGTTTTCTCCTCGAACCACGAGTCGGTCGCAAGGCCGAGTCTCACTAATCAGCGGCAAACGTCTGTTCAGTGTAAAATCGGCCAGAGAACAGGAAACATTACAAAGAATTGCAAATACGTTTTATACTATATGGTCGACAAAAAAAAGGGATGCAACTATATACAGTGTATCCGAGAACAAAAGAAGCTTAGGCATGGTTACACAAGTAAGACGAAATGCATTTTGTCCATTTCCATTGGTTTTTTTATACCACGCTCATTCCACCCGCAAAAATAGGTTGAAGTGGATTTCTTACGAAAGTATTGCATTGTCGGTCTAATCTATTATACCGTATATGCGAACCAAAACAAAATCAAAATTTAATACTAAGGCATACTTAATAGTGTGTCGGTCACAAACGGTCGGTCGGTATCAAACCAACGAAAATTATTAAGTTTATAAAAAAGAAAATATTTTATAATAATTTTTATAATATTTATATTAACTAGTTTAATAAATTCCTATCTTTAAAAACAGAAACCTTTCAATTAAGTACGAACTAGAAAAAAGTTAAGCTCAAAGTAAATATAGTAATGAGGATGCAGATGATTAAATCAAAAAAGGTTAAATTCTGAGGCTGAATCATTATAGTTGCATTTAAAGGATGCAGCCATCTTGAGAATTTTTGTCGTTCACTCTTCCTGGCGTTTTTCAGAGGCTAGGTTTTTATGAACTAATGAGCTTCCGTTTGTTGAGTTTGTAAGCATGTTTAACTTCGTAAATCTTTTGAAGGTGGTGCCATTCGCGTTTTGGCTCCGGAAGCATCATCACCACTCCTACTCTTGCCTTATAACAATACCATTCGAGCTCATGTGTACTGGTTTGAAGGCATACTTACTTCTTTACTTACCAAATGTAATATTAGTGTATAAATTAAATTTGAGTGTAAATATTTATAATGTATTTTGTACTATTTGTCAAATTTCAATTGCTTTAACTTTGACCGAAATATGAAGGCATGACGAAGTACAAAATTAAGTAGGCATGTAAGAAAAAATACACTTTATTAACCTTTCCACGTTATTGAGGTCGGTTACATAAAATATCATGATTGATTCGGAAAACCGCACGCCAACTTTCGAAAATAACACAAATAGAAAAAATAATCTACAAATTCAATTTGCTATGAATAAAGACCGTATTTGCCAAACACTTCAGTTAATGCGTTTGCTTTATCGATTGTCTTTGACTCATGTGACCTTTTCAAATGACAATTGTGATGTTCAGATTTTTATGAAACGGCGTCTTTTCGTAAGCATAATTACGCCTTTGGATTTTAATTAAAGTATGTTTTGCAACGGTCTTAAAACAATGTAGAATTACAAAGATGAACCTTAGTTCCGGGCAAAGTTTAGATAGAAGATGTTTACATCTAAAACTCAGTCAACGCGCAAACTTGGAACAGGAATATTCTTGTCTGATTGACAGATACCAATTAAAACAAGCAATGACCACTTTAAGCTACGTACGTATTTATTCCATTTGCATTTAATTTCTTACCTAAGAAGTTTAAATATAAATTCTCGTACAAGTATTGATATAAATTACATATATATATAAATATAGAAGCGACCACAAATGCTTTGTTACCCCTGAGCATTAAGTTGGACCGCCTCGGTTAAGCATGTCTCCCTGGCCACACCCTTCAAACCACAACACAGCAAGAATACTGCTATTATAATGCATAAATAGGAGGGGCGTTGGTGCTTTTCTAATTTAACAACTGATTTGGTTAGATTAGATTCTTATCAGTATGATATACATACTGATAAGAATCTAATCTAACTTTTCCCCGGTTTCTAACGGTTTCCCTTTAACTCAGACATGGTGGCGTAAACATTATAACTAACTTAAGGGTTATTGTATAGCAAGTAGTGTTTAGTGATTGAAAATAGTCTACAACTAATACACTATGCTATCTTTAGGCATAAGTAGTACTCATATTAGACAAAACGAGGCAAAACGAATAGTAATTGATCTAGATTCTAGACCGTGCCACCTTCTACCTTTGCAGAGCATATGAAATTGGATGTGGATTCAATTACATCGTCCCGGCGTCGATAAGCAAATTGGCTTCGATCGTGGAAGTTATCTAAGAAGTTATTAACTAGCTACATATTTATAACCCGACCTACTTCGACTTAACTAACGATCACTGTGCTAGTGTAGTTGTTTTTTATAACTATGAGATAGCAAACGAGCATGCTGTCCAGTGTCATATCGAAGTTCTTTCTAAAGTCTACTTTACTAAGAAGACTAAGTTGGAACACCTCGATTAAGTTTGTCTCCCTGACTGTCTCAAACCAGAACACAGCAGCAAGCACATTGCTGTTATAAGGCAGATATAGGTGTGGCGGTGGTGCCTCGGGAGACGAACCGTAAAACCTTGCACTTGCAAGCTTTTTATTTTATAAACGAAAATTCTATAGAAATAAAATTTATAGATCTTTTAATTTTTGCAAAAGTTAGACGTAGCGTTGGACTTGGCATGCTAAGATAAAAAAATAAAAGCGTGGAAAATATTCTCATTTGTAATAGTAGTTAAGTTTTCTTCGAGAAGAATCAGTTAAACTCGCATTGTACATGTTTTTGGTGTCATCAAAAACCGTCTGTCATGGCATGGGTAAAGAAAATAATTACAGTCAGGTTTTTTTTTGTTAATATCATATTTTGACAATATAAACTTACACTTGACAGATTTCAGTAGATTTCGATTATTATATTCTACGCAGGGAAAGTCCCGTGCAATCGGAAACCTTCCGCAGTGACACGTGTCAAGAAACCTGGATCTTCTCGCAGACAATGGGACAGGAGCCAGCCTGGGGCGGGCCAGTCACGTTCTCATTAGCCAGTGTATCAGCTTACAGCGCTCACACCGTGACGGCTTTCTTACAGCCTGAATAAGGAGGTACTTTATATATTTACTTAGGTGTGGTGGTGTACCAAGGGTTACTTACTTACTGCCCGAATGAGTGGGTAGTTAGGTGTTTGCTCGGCTTTTATGTCCCACAGCATGGGACACAGGTTTATGGGCACAGGTCTCTTCCCACAATTGGGGAAGGCCTGGAGCATACTTAGTCACGCTACTCCAATGCGTGTTGGGGGAAGAACTGATTAGTGGACCAACCAGAATGTCGGATGTTTTCAAACCACCAAATGGACTCCGACGAGGTTTAACGATTGCTATCGATCGATAACAACCGGGACCGAC
>DWNJ01002532.1:0-10445 GCA_018250275.1 Udranomia eurus
AAAATTGTCCTTGACACTTTACACAATACTTTAGAAGATATTATAGATTTAAAATTATACGCCACCAAAAATATTCATTGACTAATAGGCGGAATGAAGTTCGCCAGGTCTGCTATTACTAATAAAATACTGGATTTCATTCACCTAACAAGTTACATCATTATCATTCTAAGTGCGGTGCGAAGTTCGCCGGGACGGTTAGTTATTTTATATAATAATAAATATGTTCTATGATATATTTGTTAATTTACAGTTAGAGTTCCTGTGATAAGAACTTGGCTCTTTCAAAACTTATGACGGGTCTTTCAACACCTATGGGTTATGAAAGACCCGAAATTCATTAATATTATAAATGGTATAAATAAGCATAATATCAACAACCAACAATATTGATTTTTAGAACATCCTTTATGGAATGTTGTGCTTAAATAATTAAACATTAACTTATCTATATCTATATCGTAGTGCTTATTACTTTCCTTTTATTTTATTTTACCATTTTTTACATGGCTCATTCATGCTCAGAACTTAAGAAAAAAGTTTCAATTTGCAAATAGACATTAATACGAGCGAAGCCGCGGAGAATGTATAGCTTGTTTAGAAGAGGACAGGTGGAAGTTCAATACACGTGTTTTACAAATACTCTATTCAAATTTAAATCATTTCCTATAATGTAGTGGTTCACAGCGAGTTTCAACGATGTTTTTGTTGTTTTTTTTGAGCAAATAACGACTTCGCGACAAATCAAATCAAATTATGCATATCTTACCTGACTTATATATACTTATTGTAAACACACTTGGTAAAATTTTATAACTCTTAAGCTGTTTTTGTCCAAATGTTTGTTTGCGATTGATATTTATAACTGTTAAATACTTACATTATTTGGTTTTTAATTATCAGTGACAGAGTATACTATATTTTAGCTAAACGCTGACTGCGATGATTTTTTTCCACAAAAAGTGGGTACCTCTTACGTCGCGACGTATAAACTTAAACAACATTTTAGGACAACAACACAAAATCTTAAGCAATTTCCCATATAAAAAAATTCCACTCCCTTTTTCACCCCCTTATGGGATGATGGAACCCAAACCTTGGAACCCAAACTATCTCTACCAATTACATCTAAATTGGCTCAGCGGTTTATGACATACATACAGGGTTACTTTCATTTATAATATTTATATGTAAGTAATACTGAGGTAAAAACATTGCAGTATCTCATCGAAAGTGACCACTGCCGTTCATGAACACCTATAATTAACCCCAAACAGGATTGAAATTGTATCCGAATTCAACAACAGTTGTTTTGCTATCCTTTAGGACTAGGTTTCACCTCGTTAAGTACCTTCTAGGACCTTCGGCTCTTGCGATATGGAGCGGTGGTGCTTTAGGATTCAAGCCATTAAAATTTGCCCACATTTAGATACCTTTTAGAAGTGATCATATATTCTTTTTATAACTGGAAGGTAGCAAACAAAGCAAGCATGCAGTCCACCATCTGGTAAGTGGTCACTGCCAACCTTGGACATCTGTAATCAACCCAAGACAGGATCAAAGTTCTTTTTTAGTTCGACCACAAATGCGGACTACTAACCATTGTCTATTAACCAATTTGGAAAATTATTTTTTTGTTGAGACAACACACACAAAACACCCAGGTATCAACCTGTATTGTGTATTGTGTCAAGTACCTACCTACTCCCATATGTTACTATTTCAAAACACAAGAATAACATGTTCTATTTTCTAGTGCATTATTTCATTCAGAACAAATTTGAAGTTGGTTTTGGTTTTGGTTTGATGTCGGACTTACGATCGAGAGGTCGTGGGTTCGATACTCACTCCCCCATTCACTATTAACGTGAATCCACTCCTAACACGCCTTCGAGCTTAGCTGGAGGAGTTAACAAAATTAAAACAGTTTAAAAGAACTAGGTATTGAACATGTTAACCTATTATATTTATGGGTTATGTTAGTTCTCTCTAGCCTTGATAAGTTGCTGAGTAAATAGTTCCTGGTGTCGATTTAATGATGCGTTAGCATAATAATACCCAGTGTAGTGCAAAGGTTATAAAATGGAACAAACAATGGCACAATAGATATTTTTATCGATTAATTAAGATGCAATAACTATAGGTACAAGATAATTGTATAAAAAAACCGCGTTATGTCCAAGGAAGATCGTGAAAATGCTACTAATACTCGTGTTAGATCCGTAAATTGGCGGTAACTCGGAATCGTTAACGTAGGAGCCCTTCATTTTACTGACCAAAAGTATCGACGTACATATTATCTCCAAAAAGTTGAGTTGACAGGAGAGCAGTCTAAAGGTACTGCTATGGCCCATTCTCTTGATCTCGTACTATTCGATGAGACATAGAATTAATCAAATGTTTTTTTTTCCTCAATAAATCCCCGCCTTTCCGCCACTTTAAACGTTTTGCGTTGAGTATTTAAAACATAAATATCATCACGTATATCACGATCTATTAGATATTATACAATATCCAAGCATATCCTTCTCACATCACATATGTCTGTTAAATTGTTTTTTCACGCAGCAAGGACACGTCATTTTCGTTTAAAAATAGCATTAAATAAATTTTTTATAATCACATATTGCTCGTAAATTGATAAAATTTGTCTAAAAATAAGTTTCTATCGTTTCTCGAAATGTCGTTTTGATTAATCTTATGAATTTAAACTCAAAAAACAAATTTTAATTGGTTCGAAACAAGCAAGGCGAGGAATTTGTTAATGGTAATGTAAATTAATTAGTGATGTCGTTATGAGTTATTAATAGGTTTGACATGTTTAGTTTTTTTCTGGTTTTTTTTCTAGTTGCCATACGTGTATCCTTCTTAAATATTTTCGTGCTTGGTTATTTCTTATGTATTTATTATACTTGCTGGCAATGCCTGACCCTTTTATGGTAACCTGACGAAAAAAAAATGTTTTAGTAGACACGTTCTAAGTACATATATGAATGTATGTTCTTGCAGTTATGATCTCATTCGAATATACATAAAAAATGGGATAAAAGAGTATTTTTACAAATATTAAAAGTGTTCTTCAACGCTCACTGATAAACTACCTAATAGTTATTTTTTATTCTTAAACTTAATATATGTGTAGATCTGCATAAGTTAAATAAACGACACCCCCTATACTTTTCTTAATCCGCAACTCAATATTTGCATCACATAAAAGAATTATCGATACTCTTATCTTATGAATCTTATAATAAATGATCTTAGAGTAACTAACTAAAATTGTTGATATCAACTTAAAACTAGTAAAGCTGGTAATGTAACTAAATGACAAAACGTGGTTTACTGAATTTTACAAAAAAAAAACGTCCGCTAAGGTGCTCTTGATACTCGTAGGTAACACAAGAAAAAATAATGTAAAAATAAATCACGAGAAAGCCCTGACGACAAATTTATCTGTGTTCGGGACGTCCTAATAATAATTAACACCTCGATATCTCCGTAGCTGTAAGGTTTACTGGAATATTTGTATATTTTCCAACATAAAGTTGTCTAGCACGAAGGGGGCTATCCAATGATCCTGTGAGCCTTCTAGTTTCGGAGATAACAAGGTGCTAATATTTATTGGGACAACGTATCTTAAGTTTTATATCAGACAGTATGAGTGAAACGTGTTATGTCAAATTTAGGTACATAGGTAGGTACTAAGTGTGGTTTATTTGAACAAGTGCATCAATTGTTTAGCGTTTGTAAATGACACATGAATAGGAAGGTCAATTATGGCTTTTAAATAAAACGAATGAGCTTCTTTTCATGTACCTAAATAATTTTTAATTTTGTTGTATCAATATTTACTCGAAAATACACCATTGAAAACTTTAAAAGTCTGAATACTTCTTTGGACAGAATTTTATTCATGTTACATTTAAAATATTTGTGCGCCCTCTTTTAGGTATAACTTTGATTTAATTATTCAATTATTTAAATTTGATTATAATAAGCATTATTTCATTTTAATAATATAAATATATACATATGAAATAAAAGTTTTATCCGTAATTCGTTCCGTGTATAATGCCTATATACGTGTGTGCGTCTCAGGTATGGTTGTGTGCGTTATGGTTTATTTTACTAATTTAATGGTTTATTATATAAAATATTAACTTTCTGCACTTTCTCCGTATAAACTTTGACTGTGCCAAATTGTATCCCCCGTCCGTGTAATTGTCGTAACTAACAAAGTTTTGCTTCACGTATTAATAATATGATACTGACATAATTCACATTCAAACACGGAAATTGCGGTGTTGGCCGGTGCGATGGTCATTTTGCCGCGTGAACTATCAAATATCAGTATCAGTGGTACTATTTAAATAGCATACAGAAATGATTAACCAATTTCCGCACAGCGATTACGTATTATTATCACTCATATAGAACAAGTAGGTAACATAAATTAAAATTATCATTTTACGACATAGCGTTTTTCTAATAACTAGTTTAAAAACTAGTTTTCTAGATATATTTTCATAAATATTATCTTTTGATTGAACATTTAGGTGGTAGAACCTTTACGGTTGCCCTAAAAAGAGCTTCGATCCCGTCTTGGGTTGATTACACATGCCCATGGGCGGCAGTGACCACTTACCACCAGGTGGACTGCATTCTCGTTTGCTACCACCCAGTCATGAAAATAAGAAAAAAATGTGTCTTCAGCAAAAAACAGAGAAGCTTAGTTTAGTTTTAGTTTACATTTATATGTACTGCTTCACTTACTACACTCAAAAAAAATCTGTTGTTCAATTTTTTTTTTTTTTATATATCCTGCTACTTAGAAATCTGTTTTCTTGAAACAATAATCTAATATGTTCTCTGATTGTTTTATCGGTCAATGTTTACAACTGAGTTGGGCACCCATTGGTGCCATTCTCACATTTTGTCAGCGAATCTAGTCGCTAGGTCTGGTATGCTATTCCTCTTGAGGCGAGAGTATCGTACACTGCCTCCACCCTGCAGTTCAGCAGCTAATTGGTTGATATGTTGGTCTAGCCGGACTTGATAATTCTTGCTGTATGTCTCAATTTCTTCCTTCACTGTTGGCAGGTTCAGATCCAGGTTCACATATTTATTGCTTATGTACGGTGGAATATTGAACATCGCTCTCATTGTTTTACTTTGAAATCGTTCTAGTATTTCAATATTACTGTGACTGGTTGAACCCCATAGCTGTATGCCATACGTCCACACAGGTTTCAGTATAGTTTTGTAAATGGCCATTTTGCTAGCATCGCTTAACTGAGACTTGCGTCCGACGAGCCAGTACATGCTTCTGAGTTTGCAGTCCAATTGTTTCCTTTTCGTCCATATGTGTTTGCGCCAAGTAAGTCGTCTATCAAGATGTACTCCCAGGTATTTGGCGTCATCTGATTGAGGGATCTCAATGTTGTAGAGTTTCACAGGTGGGCAGGTTTTTCTTCTCAGTGTGAAAGTTACTTGGACTGATTTAGCTGAGTTGGCTTTTATACGCCACTGGTCGAGCCATTCTTCGATCAGAGACAAATGTAACTGAAGCCTTTCCGATGCGGAGTCATGATTTATAATTATAATATTAAACAAAATTATAATTATTAAACAAAATACATTGAAACAGTCACAACAATTATAAATCTATCCATTAAAAAAAAACCTAACTTTATTTGAAATTTCTTTAAAACATATTTATGGCCATCATTGTACTCGTTATATTGTATATTTCTCTTTCGTCCACACCCTATCTATCTCTGTCCCTCATCTTTCGCACATATTTCACGACCGGCCCCAAAGACGTATTATGGTGGAAAAAATACCCATCCATCTTGACTCAATAATACCGTATCCGTTACGGTTCCGGTTACGGAAGAGAACCCTATAACACAGACGATAACACGACGGCCCAATCTCTATTGATATGGGTCACCCGTCCGAACGCAGTTATGGGATTTTGTCTGAAGCAAGGTAAACTCCATTATAATCCTGCCTCGGAGAGATGGGTAACGTATTACTATTGGCTATTAATTTTTCATTGTTTCGGATAAAATCTGATGATGTGTTAGATTTTTCGATTGCTTCGATTTTTATTAATTTTTTGTGTATTTCGTTACCTATACCTTATAATTAATAAAAACATGTGATTATGGTTCATTAACATTATTTAAGGTGACGGGATATTCCAGATTACAGATCCAGACAGTTTTCTCTGGAACGAAATCTATACATTTAATAAATCTGAAAGTGACATCTAAGAGAAAGCCATTTTAGGGGTCTTTATTTAAAGAATAGAACCCAGAAAAAATTATTTTTAGAATTTTCGTCTGTTTGTCTGCGCGTTTGTGCACGCCTATCTCAGAAACGGCTGATCTGAATTGAATGCCGTTTTCACTGATGTATTTTTGTAAGCTTCACTTAAAATTTTGTTTCATAAATATCAGTTCATAAATAAAAATGTTGTGGGACGGCGTTGGGACCGGGGAGGCAGAACGCGCCAAGTCAGCTACTTTTTGATAAAATCGGTAAACATAAAAAATATTAATTTATTGTAATGAGTAAACATCGACTAGTTCTTATGCTTCATGTTTGGCGAAGGGTGTCGCCATATAACAGGTAAGGCCTCAGCATGCCACGCTACTTCGTATATTGATTGAATGGAAATGTCGATATTTATTAATTAAACCATTCATTAAAATAATAAAGTATGAGTAAATTTTATTCTAGTGAAATTGTATGAACGAAGTTTCTGACCCCTCGGGACATCGACTAACTTTGCATATTGAGCGTGTACGATCTATATAGGCTGAAAGGTAATTACAGTGACGTATATCTGAAAAAAATATCACTATGGGTTTGAGATTGGTTGCTGAATTTCTAAAAATCTCCCATATACAGACCACATCTATATACCTATAATAAATCTGTAAGTGTTTGTTGTCTGTATGTAACATGGAAGAAACGTAGGAGAAAACCAGTTTTAGGGATCTTTTATAGACTAGATCTCAAAAAATTACTTTTACATTTTTTGTCTGTTTGTCTGTGCGTTTGTGCACGCTAATCTTAGAAACGGCTGATCTGAATTGAATGCGGTTTTCACTGATGTATTGGGATAAGCTTCACTTAACATTTATTATTTGTTTGATTCAAATCGGTTCATAAATAAAAGAGTTGTGGGACAGGGACGGGGAGACTGTAAAAAAATCGCCGGGTCAGCTAGTAAGTAATATGTTAACAACATAAAGGCCTGCATAATATATATATAAAAATAGTAGGTATTTGAAACTTTATTCAAATTAGTGCATTTATAACATTCACATTCCTATAAAAATAATATAGGTATGTACTACTATTATAACGTTTTACTATTCCTTTTAAAACAACTATAAAGTATGCATAACACGCCAAAAAGAATCAAGAAAAACTAAACAAAAGAACAGTCAGTCGAAACTAGAAACAGAACATTGAGAAAATATAATTTTTTGAAATGTTCAAAACTCAGTTATATTTTTAAAGTTTTTAAACTGTTTCGGTCGAAATCAACTAGCTGTATTTGTTGTTTACAGTTAATTTAACTTGCCGGTTCCGATCGAACGCTTGTTTTGTCGCACATCTATTAAATTTATTCACTTATGTCACTTACGATATTTGTTATGATTTCATACCGCTGAATCTGGATAACTTTTTTTATTTTCAGCAACTCTGTAGTCTGGTTTGAAGGATACATTTTTCTGTTTTGAATGGTGTTAAAACTCGACATATCATATAGACTTATATTACGGATGCCAATGTAACTCTGTTCTTATCTTTTACGATTAAAGTAATTTAGGTGAAATTAGTATGCAGATACTTTAGGATACGGTCCCTGGGGGGGTATGTCCTTTCCTGGGTCCCGAAATGGGTCCCAAACAGGTGGGTGGTGAGTAATTTTATCCCGAAAATTAAATGAGATGGATGTTTTTGTGTAATATAGGAATCGCCCAAGATTTTGTCTCCTTTGTGATGAGGGCAGAGAAGCGGGCAAAAATAATCCTATTCGAGGCCGGTTGTAAGTCCGTTTGTAACACAGTTATGATAAAATAAAATAATATAATATGATTATTTCTTATTGTAAAATGTAATTAATTGATAATTAATATTTATATACTTTTACAAAATATGTCGCTTTTTAATTAATAACTTGTTTAACTTGGAACTTCGCTTAATTTAGAAATAGGTCATTAATGTACCGGCATGATCATTAGGAATTCCGAATAATTATTAGATTGCAATGTAGGTCTGGTCTGAATAATAAATAAGGCCTAAACTCCTAAATAAACAATTTCCACAGCTATTATTGGATTCGTATTTCGAGACCGTCTAAGCCCGAGATTTGTATTAGTTTAATAGTGTTCATTTAACTTTAATTATTACGTTATTAGTCTTTATTACTATATATCATTCTATAATAATATTTCTTCAGTCTACATATAACATCTGCTTATAGACTAACACACAACTTTTCACCTTTATGACATTATACTGAAACTAGGTATATGTATTTTAGCTTCGATAACTTACCACATGACTCCCACAATTGATAACTTAGCATGAAGAGCTATGCACTCGTGCGAATCGTCAATATGCGAAAGTAAAAAACAGATAGTATCGAATAACCATTAATAGTAAGTGGTATATGAGAAGCATAAATAACATTGACTCGTAAAATACGATGCGTGTATCGGCATCCTCGCCCGAACTGCAATATAATAGTTGTGTACACAAATCATATACACATCAACGGCCCATTCAGTTAGTGCCTCGTTGGGTGGCTGCGAGGCACGACAATCCAATTAATAAGCAAACCTTCCGTATCCACTGTGAATATCAAATGTTTGCGCGCCCAATGGGCAGTTACAATAAAATATTCATACAATAACATCGTCAGTTACGACTGCCATTGCTATATTGGTCCAAACTCGACACAAGCGCGTCCCGTTCAAAGTTCTGTTTCCGAATATTAATATATTTTACGGTTCTTTTCTATGTCTATATTAATATTATTATGAGGCTCGTTTTTTTTTTTGTAGGAAATGAGTTGATTCTTTTTGTGATTTTACTAAATTATTATTTCGACGCTCGACAATTAAAGGATAAACTTTATATATATATTAGAGTAGCGTATTTGTTGTGTATGTCAAAATGATTTCATATATTTTAATTTATCAGATTAGTCTATGATCGCGATAGATACAATTAATATTGCAAATAAGTAATTGTCTTCTAGTTTAAAAATGCTCGCCCCTCCACATAACAAAATTATTTTAATGTGTGAAACCGTACATTTATTACAACTTTTTACTGGTATGTGTGTAGGTAATTTTTTTTAACTCAGACTTGTCCCTGCCCTCATTGGTCAAATAATACGGCTGTTTATACAGACGCTACGCAAATGCTTTTTATAGATTCATGTGGAGGTGTTCGTTACCAAATCCTTTTCTTTTTACGGTCCGTGCGAATTTATTGAAGATTCTTGGAATACGCTGATTTTCAGGAGATATGGTATTTGTTAACGTTGATCCATTTATCTAACTAAACTGTTTTTATTTATAATGGATTTTCCGACGCGCGCATTTTTTACCTCGAAGATATATAAGATCCTTTATCTTGTTTTTAGTTTTAAAAAGTAGATACTTTTACGATAGAATCTCTGAGCGAAAAAGTTCCAAATAAATGAGCTATAATTATATAGCTTTACCTTTCTTATTATCTTCCTATTTTCGAATTCCAGAATCAAAAGGACTCGGTAATTTTCTGCGAAAATTATGTGAAACCGCGCTAACAACCAAGCCAAACCTTCACTCAAAGGCCATGTCTCCAATAATACAATACTAACCAGTAAATTGTCTCCAAGTCAGCATTATTATTACAACGCCCTGCCACTACTTGAACAAAGTATTTGAATAAAGAAGTTTCAACAGCTGCGACCGTTATCTTTGAAAGGACTCCTTGAAAAACTTTTCAGAGAATGCTCTTGGAAAACTTCGACGTTCCTACATTTTGTAACGCAACGTAAATGTATGTATATGTATATAGTGCATAGAGACACTGCAATCGAAGCAGCTCGCTCGACGGTAAAAAAATTATTATTATTATCAATACAGTAATATTACTACAATACTAATAAAACATAATTTTAAACTTTATTAATAGTAACAAAATTTTACAATTAACGTGCAAAATTGTTTCGGGCTATATTACTTGAATGTTTAACGCATGTTAAAAGAGTAAAAGTCTAATAGTTTATTCGAGGGTAAAGCCATTTAAATTTTCATTTGTTTATTTACGAGAATATTAATGTACGTGCATTGTTTATTTATGTTTTTCATATAAATATAAATGTATGTATATATATGTATTTTATGGTATGGTATTTAACTCTGGTT
>DWNJ01002533.1:0-10444 GCA_018250275.1 Udranomia eurus
ATTATTTTTAATTGAATTTTAACAAAAAAACAGGAAGAAGATTATTTAAATCATAACTTTTACATATACAAAGTATATAGAATATGAGTGTATGTATAATAAAAAAAAAGAAAAAAGATCTGTCTGTTTGTTGTAAAATACTTGTAAAACACTCAAATGTAATGTCATATTGTAAAAAAAACCATGGCATACTATGACCGTAGGCATAATTGACGCGAGAAATAACTTTTCACGATAAAAAAGAATTTTATCTTATTCAGGTGTTTGCAGCTAGGAGTAGCGCTTACTTTTTTTTCTCTTCATAGGCTTACTGCATTTTTGCCAACGAAGGATTGACTGGTTTGAAAGCCACTAGACATTAAGTTTGACATGTTGTAAAATATATTTACAATAAACTTTTAAATATTACGAGCACGGTCATAGTACGCTACGGAAGAAACGACATAAAACGAACTTCCAAACAAATAAGCCAATGCACTTAGTCACTTCGATTTTAGAAAACGAGAAAAGTTTCGAAAAAAAATTAGAAACGACTACAAAAAAAATGCACAAAGCCTTTTGAAAGCTTTGATCGGCGCTGCGATTGTTGAATGAAAAATCATATTTTTATCGAATATTAATAATATTACAATGTATATGTGTACGTATGAGTACTGGATCGTGTACATTTGGGGAAGAGGTTGAATGACTTCATGTATCTCAAGTCGTTGGGTGCGTTTATTGCTTCAAATATTTTCACAATCACATAATTATTTATAAAACTTATACGTTAAATTTTTACGGTATAAAACCAGAGAGAAGTTTCTTATAAAATAACGAGTATTGTTCATTAATGAACACTACAGATAATTTATACTACAAATAGGTTAACGCGCGGGAAGTTTAAAAATTAAGAGAACTCAAATGACTACAGATAATTTATACGACATAGTTAATGCGCGGGAAGTTTAAAATAGAAGAACAAAATTCAAATTTGAATGATAAAATAACTTTAATTACATACTTAGACTTAGCGTTTATGACGCGGCCAGTTGGCTCAGAGTCGTACTTACGCACCGATAATAATTAATTGTCATTATAATTTGATATATACATATTTTAGGATGTAATAATAAGAATTGGGAGGAAAATTAAATATTGTAATTATTTGAAGGGTTTTTAAAATGTTTCTAAATTCCAATCGGATATATTGTTGAAATTAACGCAAGCTATCTTATCGCGTAAGAGTAAGCCAGCCCATGGCGTCATACGAATAATGTATTAATTTTGCAGATGTATAAAATATACTAGAAGTGTCGTATGACGGAAACAAAAAAAATAGAAGTAAAAAGAAGGAAAGAATCTATTTATTTAAATGAGACATAGAATTTATTTATATTTTTATTTTTGTTTTTTTTTTGTTGTTAAACCGTTAAACGAACGGATTTTGACACTATAATAAGTAAAAAATATATAATCTTACAAAATTATTTACTTATTTATTTCAAAAATTGTGTACAGCTTTCTACGAAGTATTGGGGATCAGATGTAAATACTCTATTTCTTTAAAGTCTAGCTTAACAACGCGGTAGGCGCTGTATCGTGTATGGGAAAACGCGTACCTTCAAAGAAAGTAGAGTTTCTTTTCTAAATGTAGCCCGGGAACAGGCTATGAAATAAATACATGTTTCGTATAAGTTTGTCGAGTTGGTTGCATAATCGTGCAGTATACAGGCAGACGAACATTTTCTATCCACGATGATGACTAAGAATAAGATTTTTGGGAAATAGTTCAATGTATAATAGATATGAGTCGGCTAGTTTTATTACATGTATAGAAAGAGAAATAGTCGAATATATGATTATTCATATAATAGATAATGTTAACGTTAATTTTATTTTAATGGGTAAAAACACGGTTTGCATTTAAAATCACTCATCACATCAAAAAGTAAATATTACACTTCTAGTAGTTCATATGTCTGTAAATGTGTTGTATCATGATTTTTTTGTACCTTTGAAAAAAATGTTAAAGGTACAGAACTTTTGTCATTAGATCTCTTTAGATAGGACTCGCCTTAAACGCTAAATCGGCCCCTAGATAAATAATATTAAATTGTTCCGAATTGAGAGTTTAATTCTATAGCGCGTTAAAATATTTGAAAAATTAGGTAAAGATATTTAATTCGGATGCTGAATGCCGAAATGTCGAATGCCGAAAACATGTTAGGGAGTCACTTGAATGTAATGATAATATTTATGTGTTACATTTTAGCGTCTTCCAGTGCTTTAAGGAAAGCGAATTTTGCGGTAAGTTACTCCTTAAGATTTAAGCGCTATCTAGTGTGAGTGAATATGTGCGTTCGTTTCCTTAATTTTCTATTATTGAACTTCGCGAAGTGTAAGAGGTACAAATATTAGGCGACACCTACCTTTGATGAAAACGGACATATTTTAACACCATAATTTATTATATCATCTCTTGTCGTATTGTAAAGCGAGTTATTAGTAATTTTGCTTTTTTATCATAGTGTATGATTAAACAGGTGGACGAAAAGTTAGGCCACCCCTCTTGTTATAATTAATTCAATAATAACATTTGTTTAAAGTAATTAAAAATTATGTGTTTTTGGACGTTTATTTAAAATCTTAACACGTATTCACTCTGCTAGGTTTAAAAGTAAATATTCAAAAACGTATATATTTTTTTTTATTTTTAACAAGGTTTAAGTGCGTATGGTGGTTGCCCAATTTTTTGTCCGTCACTATACGAGTATATTGGCCATTTCTACTCGATAAGCAGATTGGCGTTATTATTTGACCTGTGGGTGCGTAGTCTATGGTGCCTTGAGGTTCGGCAATGTACAGACAACCTTTTATTATATACATATGTCGACGCACGAAAGCGTGATTGCTGTCTCATAAAATCGACCTTTATAGAAAAGGTAAAACATTAACAAAAATTGAACAGTGTCTCCTTATGAGTACGCACGTAAGAAGTTGATTGATTGATTGACATTTTAAAATTAGGAAATCATTTTATAATCATTTAATTTTCAAAGTCCACATTCTAAAAGTAACGGTGTGCGCGTGCATCGTAAAAATTTACTCTCATAATTTTTGCCTAACGCGCCAAAAGAAGTATGACTGCAGGAATTATAAATCGTAAACGCAAAACTGGTTCTTTTTTATCATATATCGTGCAGTTCTTTGAACTTTTTCTTAAACTGAAGTATTTCTTAAACTACTTTCAGTATGAGTTTTGCTTAAATACGGCGACTGCTGTTTTTCGAGATACAGCAAATACGCTTTCAACCGTCCATCATGTTCATATGTTATAGGCGATTGTTTTACATTAACGATCTTGACTCGATTTTGTGTTAATTATAATCGTAAAATATGTAAATACTGGTATATATTTCTTAACAAGGGTGGCTATTTTAATAAAAAAAAGTATTTTAAACGTTGATGTAGACCGTGGATGGTGGCTAAACAGATGGATATTTTGAAACCAAATCTTCATACTTAAAAGGATAATCGAATAAATTAAATAAATTTATTACCGTATGATGACGTTTCAAATACGACTATTTTGTACTTTTTATGTTGTCAAAAAATAAGTTTTAATTTATTATATTTATTTATTTACTAAATATTCTTTGACCTCATATGATAAATGTTCTTTGGCAAGTTCGTTAATTCTGAATCCATGTTAAACTGAATATTTACTTTAATGAGATGTAAATAAAAATTGAATCCTTTTTATTTCAATTTAAATTGCGATGTAGCAACATTGTTAGCGACTTGATAATGCTTTGACAAAAAATTATATAACGTTATATTTAAATGTAAACTCACACACGTTTTGGTTCGATGGAGAAATGGCGATTTAACTAATTGTATTTTTTTAAGTATTATCCATTTACATGACACAAGTTTCTTGCATGTGCTATACAGTTACTTGTATTGTACATGTCACATTTGTGATATTCTTTCTTTATACAAACAGCTCACACAATAATTGTATTGGTGTACACAAAATGACACTTCTTGAAATGCAGTTGTTTGTCAAAAAATTGTTTGTATTCATGTGTAAATTCTCTTGTGTGTACAAGAAAATGTCATCATATAAATGAGATCTAACATTGTACACGTGAATTGTGCAACAGTATTGCGTTGAATTGTGTTCTGATGTAAAAATTCGCGTTCAGCTCCTTTTGCACTACACTGGATTCGGTAATCCCACTAAGGGAATGAACCATTTGAAAGCGGGAAATTATTTCCACTCCTTTAGAAAATTATTTATTTAATATTTCTCTTAAACGTATGTCCTTATTAGGATAACTAAGTTCAGATCGTGTTAGAGCGCTCTAGTGATTACTTTGCTCCGGGTAACTTTCCCGTGTCTTTATAATGTTACAGTACTTACATGGTGACATTCTTACATGGCAGCACTTGTGAACATTTATGTTCTTTTTACTTTTTGTAATTGCAATGTTAAATTAATTCTAACTCACACGCATTTATCAAAAACATCATTACAAGTTAATTATCAAACATATTAACTATTTATTTTGATTAATTCAATTGTAATTTATTTATTTATTTTGATTTTCAGTGACCGCAAAGATATAAAAAAAAGAAAATTCGTTCGTACCTAATTTAATCATATCTTAAGACGTGTATCTAATTGCACGTTTAAATTATCCAGATCACACCTACGATATTTGATTTTTTAATACATAAAAAACATAAAATTATATAATAATAATTTTTAATGACTCTCTATATTCTTAAATTTTACAATTACTTTGTATAACATAAGTACTTTAATATTATCTAGGCACATTACAATAAAAATGTATAAATATATAATTATCTATATATAAATACATACGTTATGTAGATGCCATTAAAATCTAGTCTGCTGCTTAGTATATAGAACAAAAAATTGTATGTAATATTAATTAACTTAATATCGATTTAAATATCTAGAGTTAAGATTTATGATAATTATTGATTATGAGAATTTGAGCGCGTTTTTCGCTATGTCACCTTGGCAGCTGTCAAGGTAATGTTGTCAGGTGTCGAGGTGACAGTGCGTAATGTTGCAGCGGAGTTATCGCTTAGGAGTTAGCCGTGTATGGCTATCGGATGTTAAATAAAATGTTGATTGCTTCTTTTCGGCCGTGCACGGACTTCCAACCATTCTAGTCTATGATCAGCTTCCGTCTCATAGTTTTATCGACCACAGAGGGAAAAGTTGACAGTTATTTTTGTCGGAAAAATTTGAAAAAATAATATGTATAAAGTTGTTGTTATAACTGTTGTAGGATTCTTTTGAAATGTATTCCCCCGAGCCCGGCAGAGGGCGGTGGTGCGGCGATGCGCTGTTTTTAAAGAATGCACGCTCGATTAAGTTTTATTTTGCCATATTTTTTATATTTACCGAAATATGCACAATGAAATTAAATAAAAGGTATTTGTCCTTATATTGTGGTTTTATTTATTTCAAATGATATATGCGAACATTTATGACACTACAGGTAGTTTAATGTATCTACCCACTCGCAGAAGTGTAGATAAAGAAATACCTTATAGACGTGTTATCTAATGAATCGGCACGTATTATGCATCTATGGCACATAAAGCCTCATACTTCAAAACGACTATTTGCAACTGATATTTCTTTTGTCATTGGCCATGCGCAAAATGCGCGGTGCCAGATAAAAATAAAAAAAAAAAACTGATATTTCGCACACAGAGCGTACCTGACATTCATTATGTCAACAAATAAAACTTCGCTCATTTTTTCCTTTATTGGTAGAATTGTAGACTTTTATCAGTGATTTTGAATTTGGCTCGATCACACAACGAAATAGCGAAAAGCTTTTAGAATCAATTAATATACATTCACGTGCCTCGTGCGACAATGCATTTGAACAAATTAAACGATTATGATTCCCATTCTAATAAATATACAGTCCTCCTATATACTACTGGACTTTTTCTGTTCAAGTCAGGATTCGTCATATCACGCCATCTGGCGGCATGAACCTTACCTTTATCGATTCTAAGAATATTGAGGTAACAAGGAGCTTGCAGTCCACCTGCAAATATCAAGCTGACAGGGTCGAAAGTGTGACTGATTGGTGTAATTGAAATGTGTTACTAAATTCTATTTAGACACTTCAAATCAGGCTCTCATGCCTCTGGAGACGAACCCACGTTCAAATTATCTTCAGTTGACATTTTTTATAAATTGTTTCTACAGTGAAAACCAACATAATAATGGCTTTATTCTTTGTTTTACTTAACTGTAAACCCAGGTATCACGTATTAAATAAAACAAGACATTTTGATAACAATACATTTTTATATATCAACAAAATAATCCTACTACATTCATACTACATAATAATATGTATCGCTCGTTGTTTATAAATCAAAATACAAGTTATTTCTTATTTTCAATATGAATATATAACTCGTTTCAGATAATGTATTGTTTTTTTACTCACAAATACAATTATGGCCATTGTTTGCAATAGAAGAGAGTGTAATGTTTAAACACAAATTATTGTCAATTTAAATGAACACAACAATTTTATTAAACAATAAGTACTTATATGCATGCACAATGTCTGTTCTGTGTAAACTTTTTCAAACGAAATTTAATTAATTTTATAATTGCAAAATTATATTCAAAATTCGAATAGAGACATATCATACATACGCGTATTATGTTAACTTGTATGTGTGCGTGTGATAACGGCATGTCCAGACATACACATTTCAAATAGCTCGTAAAATTTTACAAGTAGGTCTGGGGAATACTATGGATCCACAAACATCTATCCTACCTAAAAGTCAGTAAAACTTTGAATATACTGAGGTTATAAAATAAATTTATTTGCCTTACATTATCCTGTCACACTCTTCTAGTCTGGACATAGCAGTAAAGAACACGAATATAGTTTACTACTACCGAATCGTTATAACCCGTGACCTACCTAGACACTTTCCGGAAATGACGTAATTTTTCGGTACAGTGAGCACAGAAACTGTATTTCGCTAACGCGAATTAGACGCGCAACGATAGCAAGTATGCTATCGGTACCGCATAAATAGGGGCGAGTGCGGGTCCTGCGCGGGGTATAGGTGACGCATACCTGTCAGGTGTCTAGTTAGGTCACACGATTTATACTAACATAATATTACACAGAAACAGACATATATGTTAACATGTATGGGTCAACGCACCTTAGAAAAACCTTTTAACAATTTACAACTGTACACAAATAATTTACAAGCAATTACAAAAATATACAATGCATTCCTGTACACCGGTGGCTGTACAAGTTGTCTCCCGTTTAACGTTTTCAAATTTAGTACCTGAAAAGCAGTCCGTTAGTTAATTTATGTGACACAAATTAAACCTAAGCAAAATGACATGTAACCGATACATTACTTAAGCATAAAATTACCTTTCCTAATTTTGTTTTTTGATATATTAATAAGATGTGCGGTTAAGTAATTCAGTTAAGTTAATATTCTAGCTTAATTAACACGATAGAATCAAGATTTTATAGAATGAGAATACTAGAATCATTATTAAAAAAATATTTTGTTTTTGTTAAACATTTTTTTTAACGAATTACCATATAAAATTTTGTGCATGTTATTGTGTTAGAATAATACTAAACATTGTGCGTGCGCGTGTGTGTGAGTGCCTGTGTTCGTGCTTGCGTGCGTATGAGCGTGTAGAAGAATACTGGTTTCCGAAGTGTCATCAACACCGTAGTATCTCTAGTGTGCCAGTGTAGTCGGTAGGTACCTGCGAGCGTGCGCGTGCGCGTGCGCGTGCGCGTCTAGAGGAAGTGCGCGGCGACGCCGAGCTGCAGGCCGGGCGCGGGCGCGTCCCCGGCGGCGGCGCGCAGCGGGAAGCAGTAGTTGAGCTCCACGCGCGCCGCACGCCCCAGCCGCAGCGTCACGCCGCAGCCGCACGCCGCGCGCACCGCCGTCAGCGACTCCAGCGCCGCCAGACCCGTCTCCTCTGCGGGACGGGGAGGTGTGTGTGCAATAGTCGTGTTAGTATACTGAAGCGGATAGCCCGCCTGGCCATTTCATTGGTCTTTCATACAAACGATATAGTTTGTTAAATTAATTTTGGGTCGTAGATAAATGTTCTCTTCAAAATTAATAAATTTACTTAGCCACATAGATAAAACCCTGGATTATTATTTTTTCCTGCCAAATAAACAAACGAATAAATCATAATATAATAATTATATAAATAAATTATCCAATAAATTCAATTAAACATTGATATAACTTTACCAAACAAATAAATTGACTATACCAAGTAAAAATAGAAATTTATATATTACAAAGCTCTACCAATCGCATACATGTTACTTATGCAATGCTTATTTTAAAATAGTATATAAATATAATAAGTACCTGGCTGAGCCAAGCAGCCGGCGTTGACGAAGAAATGCGACCGGAACATGTCTCCCAGCCCGCCCTTGCCCGGCTGGAAGGGCAGCGGCGCGTACACGTGGAGCGCCGTGGCCCAGTACACCTGCCAACATCCATGATTAATGTTTTTTTGTTCAAAAATCATTACAAATGATTTAGATTTGTTAGGATTGATCAAAGTAACTATATTATTTTTTCTCTATACACTACTTGTCTACTTCTTCACTTAGGGTTACGCTATAAAATAGTTATTCTATTCCCCATATATATGCCCCTCTGATAAATATTTACAACCACCCTTTCCTCACCCCTTCATTTAGCGTTCTTCATTTTACTCATATTAATTTATTCTATTACACTAATCATCTTATTTTCTCCGTTATCCTTTGGCTTACTTTACTTTTTTCATTATTACACCTCTTACCTACAGCTACCTAACCATCTCTTTAATTTCCTCCACTCATTCTAATTTCCTCCATCCACAACCATTCAAAACTCATCCAGCCCTGTTCTCCTTCACCGTTTTCACCATAGAACCTCCTCTACCCCAATCGCCCCTGTAACACAACCCGTCCGCTCACCGTCCCGCCCACGGCGTGTCCATCGGCGTGGGGCCCGACGCCGCGCTGCCGGAAGCCGCGCAGCGTGGCCGGCCCGCCCAGGTAGAAGTGGTCGGGGATGTCGGTGCCGAACACGTCGTGCAGCACCCCCGCGGCGGCGGCCAGCTGCGCCACCGCGCCCGGCGCCAGCTGCTGGTTGGCCTGCGCCTGCAGCTCGGTGCGCACGTGCGCCACGCCGCCGCCCAGCCCCGCCAGCTCGCTGCTGAACTGCACCCACGTGCCGCGGGTGGGGTAGATCGGGTCGTCGCGGTGGTCGACGGTCACTATGTGCCGGAGGACGGACTTCATCTGCGGGCCTGGAGTGGGGAGAAAAGTGATCGATTTAATTTTCTTTGTACATTACGCGAAGTAGTGATGCAACTGCGATCGACCTGAGAAAGAACTTTAATCCTGTCCTGTCGATTACAGCTGTCCATGGGTGGCAGTGACCACTTATCATCTAATGGCTTGCATGCTCATTTGCTGCCTCAATGTTATAAATACACTAATAATATACACTTCGACAAGGTCTAAGAAATTGGTCTTCTAAAGTGAATTTACTCACCACTGCTCTCTCTAACTCTAAAACTGGTGGTTTTGCTGAGGACAGACGTGTCGCGCACCACTCCCTCCCATTGTAAGTTGTGTCTTGTCTGCAAATAAGTTTTATTATAAATATAAATAAATAAAAAATTATTTATGTGTATTTTAGTGTATTTTTTTCTTGCTGTACAAAAATAATTGATTCTCTGTGTGTGATTATGTACATGATTCTCTGTAAACATATTTTATATTTAAGAGGTGATGCACGTATGGATAAAATGTTAAAATCCATTGAAGACAACTTTTAAAAGGTATACTGTTTATGCAAGCACCCTATATCTGTCCAATGGCTAAAAATATTGCTTCAGCGGGTTGAGAGTAGGATTGCCGACTGTAATACACAGATATGCCGGACACCAGAGCTATACGTATAAGCAGGGATAGTATATCCAGCTCGACTCACGGTGGAGGAGGTCCTGAAGGCGAGGTCGAGCAGCACGGCGCGGTCCAGCAGCCGGTAGCCGGACCACGGGTACTCGTGATTCTGCTGGTACAGCGTCGCTGATAACCTGCCCAGCAGATCGTATTCATGTTAATTAATTCGATATATACCTTCTTTCTGACTGAATTTTTTTAAGAAATTTACTCGTTTTAATGTGGTTTTGAGTTTACAGGTCTAATTCGCATATAAAGTATATGCGAATTAGACCTGCATAAAGAGCATTTGATGTCAATTAAAGTATCGACGGCTCTCGTGAACACGTCGATGTCCACAAAGTACGTATGTGCAAGAAGTACAGTCTAAAGGTATTCTGATGCACAATTCCCTTAATTTCATAGTT
>DWNJ01002534.1:0-10443 GCA_018250275.1 Udranomia eurus
ACACACAATCTAATTTACTCTTAATTACTAATAATACCGGCCACATTTGAGAATCGTGCCAGCGTGACAAAATATACTGTAAAATTATTTTTCATTACATTGAGAGGTTGCCCAAATCTCAGTAATACAATATAATAAGATCCGATGTACTGTTGTAGGATCTGAACTGACAAGTTAAAAATGGCTTTCCTAAAAATCCAAAAAGTATTACGCGAGAAACAAAGCAGATAGACCCAGCTGCAACAACTAGTCTATAATTATCTCACGGCGGGTCAATGACCTGTCGATCGTAGAATGTATAAAACAGACGTTCGCTCGAACAATATCGATTTAGCGAATGTACATATTACAGATATATCTACAGACCGTTGGTATTATATTAAAAATAGATTTTTGAGCCTGTCGTGGCGATAGGCCAGCCGCACACACGCCATATAACAGACGATAATATACAATATCTGGGAGCACGGCAGTGCCACCGCCAAGTACTTCTGCCATCCTTTTCTTTTTGCTGCTTCTGCAGTATTGAATTGCGAGACTTGATTTTTTTTACAAATTATGTTTTTAATGTCATTAATATTTAAGTTATAAATAGTGGCAAATAGCCTAATGGTTTTGTTGTGGGATTTGGGAGACCCACTTTTTATATGTCATGTTACTTCGAAAGCACTTTTTATATGAAAAAACTAGTATGTTAACACATAATTATTAATACGTGAAGCTTTTTAGTTTAGGAACGATTTTTACGACAAATTACACGAACGGAGGAGTATGAAATTTGACGCAGTTAAAGTTTGTACCGAGATGAAGTTCCGAGAGACAATATTTTATATAGTAATACATTAAATTAATAAAATAAACGCATACACACTCGCGTATATACTCGTAGACACCTGTTTTACACGGACCGTCCTTTGAATACTGAATCGAGTGACGTGAGCATCTGAAATGTTAAATAATTAATGTCATTTTGTGTAGTCAAAAATATTTTTAATAATACTATAGTTATTAAAGTATAGATATTTTACAACTATAAACTATAAATAATTCTTTGATATACG
Organism: Udranomia eurus; assembly: GCA_018250275.1. Classification (NCBI taxonomy): domain Eukaryota; kingdom Metazoa; phylum Arthropoda; class Insecta; order Lepidoptera; family Hesperiidae; genus Udranomia; species Udranomia eurus. The sequence goes on from DWNJ01002534.1 coordinate 1,062, forward strand.
GTCGATTTCTATCGACCGCTTGACGATCTCTAGGACTAATAATTTTGTCAACCCTCCAGCTAAGCTCATCTCGGCTGGTTAGGACTGGTTTCACGTCAATATTGCAATGAGGAATCGATCGAAGCTACGGACTCTCGATCGTAAGTCCGACAATCCTCCCATTGGGCAATTGTCGCTTTTTATTTTGATTTAGAAAGACGGAATTAAAGGTGACATTGATATTTCTTGCTATTGTACAGTTTATTACAGACGTTCAAGTTTACGACTGTATTTGTAATCTACAACAGCCTTGATTCGGCAATAAAACTAAACGGTATATACTGGTAGCACACTGATAGAGATGCGATAAACCTTTTTTAAGAGATTGGTAAGTGGTCACTGTCGCCCATTGACATCTGTTATCAACACAAGACAGAATCGAAATTCGTATCTGTGAGGATCATAGTTTTGTCTTAGGTCTACCAACTGCCAACCGATACCCTGAGAACTAAGTTGGAACCTAACACAACGTATTTCTATATATGGAAGATACCTTAGAGAAAACCATTTTTAGAGGTCTTTATTTAAGTAATAGAACTCAAAAAATATTTTAACTTTTTGTCTGTTTGTCGGTTTGTCTGCTTGTCTGTAAGTTTGTGCACGGTAATCTCAGAAACGGCTGATCCGATTTGAATGCGTTTGTTTCATAAAAATCGGTTCATAAATAAAAAAGTTGTGGGGCGGGGAGGTAATATGGAGTGCGCCGGGTCAGCTAGTATTTAATATGTTATTTTTATGTGAGTGATAGCCATTAAAAAAACTATCGCTCACGTCTCGCATTTACTACGAAGTGAGATTTACAAACCAAAAAAACCTTACGTCGCGCTAGCGTAGCGGTTCTTATGTAATTTTATTATTTTATTGACGACGAATAGTTTCTATTTCTGGAATTGCTTTATTGTACACACAAACACTTTTTAGTTAGGAAGAAAAGCCGTTCTTTAGAATTTGTAGGTAATTAAGGCTTTATTATCTCTTTTTAAACTTATTGGATGTTTTGAATTAACACCGTATGGTCAGCAGATGATGTTGTAATTACTAGAGAGTTGAAAAGTTAACCCGTTATGTCGTTCATTCTGAAAACACAAGTGTTAATTTACTTACCATGCCCTAAAATTATTATACATAATACTGCTGTTACCAGCGGCTTTTCCCGCTTCATTATATTCGGTTTAGTTAAATATTATTTACTTTCTACCTTAACAAATACCAGTAGACAGTAGGTATTTTCGGTCGTAAGGATTAATATGCCCACCTAATATATTCAACAAAATTTTCACCTAAAATCCTTATTGTGGCTTATTTATAAGATATAGATATATAGTGTCGCGGATTTATTTTTAGATCTACTAAAAATCAATATTTTTGTAGCACATTGTACTTACATATCATTAACCATTAACCCAGCTTACGCGGATAAAGCAGTTTGATAGCGCGAACTACTTTACAAATATCATTATATATTTTAAGGCTAACCAACTATGTAGGCGGAATGATAGATACTCTATAGCCATCCTCGGGAAATGCACTATCAAACACAAAAAGATTTTCAATTCGGGCCAGTACTTTCTGAGATTAGCGCGTTCAAACAAACAAACAAACACTTCAGCATTATATATTAGTACAAGATTAGTAAGTAAGGTATGTTAAATTTACTTAAGTTTTATTGTTTAATGCGATTACCAAGTCAATTTTTTAAACAAAATCTAAATGTTAAGTGACGCTTACCCCAATACATCAAAGAAAACCGCATTCAAATCGGATCAGCCGTTTCTGAGATTAGCGTGCACAAATGCACAGACAAACAGACTTAGACAGCTAGTATAATGTATATGTAGACATCGTTTTTAAAAGGTTCATACCTTCGTCTGATGAACTGTAATCTAGTTTATCGATGGACTTATTAGCAGGTTTTTTATAGATTTTCTGAAAACCAAAAAGTAATAGATTACAAGCAATATATTCAATACTGTATCTGAAAAATCGGAAAAATCAATAAAATAAGCGTCGATTACTATGTCGTTGTCCGCTCCCTGATTGCATGGCTTCGGCACCGGCCGGTCGACCACACTCGCTGCTGTCTCGAGCATCGCTTCACCAAATCTGTTTCAGGCACATGCAATGTCATATGAGACGATCATCGCATACATTTATGACACTAAAGCTTTTAGTAACTACCAGGTAGTTACTCACGCAGTTTGTAAAGCAGCAAACGCGGGACACGTGAGTAGCACAGTGGCCGGCAGCGCAATCGCCTCATCGCCCGCTGGCCCCTGAGCGATCGCATATTACAGAATTTGCTTTAACTAGTGTACCTAACTGTATTTAGTTATGTGATATGATTCTGTTAGGTTTAACGATTTGTATTGTGTTTACCGTTACTTTGGAGATTTAATACTAAATTTCAATCCTTGGAATCTCGTATGTAAAAGTAATAACCATGTGTTGCGGCGACACAGCGCTAACGACTGGACTGGAAGCAGCGGGTAGCCGGGCCCGCTTGTGTTTCTGGACAATTACCTATAATATAAAACTATATTATTATCATAAACACAGCTAAAGAGATATTGAAAGGGGTAGAAAATATACTTAAACATTAATCAAACAAAATTAACTTTTTACAAAACTTTTACAGAGCTCTTGGAGTACCGAGTAAAGTCATGGACGTACCGAGCTAGGGGTTAGAGGGGGCAAATCAAAATTTTCAGCCGGGTCCAGCGTACATGTTTGCTTTACACACTACACATTGCGGTTTTATTGCGGTACTGCAAATTAAGAATTTTGAATCGAACACCGTAGATAGTAGAGAGGTACGCGATATCCCCCATATCACCCCTGCCCCCACCTCGGTACGCCCATGCCTAAAGTAGGTAAAATGTACCTGCACATAAGAGGCACTTTGGTCATTGAGCTGTATTGTCCCGGTGTCATTGGTAGCCAGTCTGCTTGTTTCAGATATATTCAACTCTGACAACAATGGAAATATTGAACATTTGCTTAGGATTACCATACAATCTATGTATAAATCCACTGATTGATCGTGGTTCGTGTATCCACGAAATCAAGATAAATTTTGTTTTGATAAATAATATACTCCAAAAAAAACGTGTTACATTGATTAGCTTGATGATGGCGGCAGCACGGCAGGCTGGGTATTACCTATATGCGAATACGATCGTAGACGGAATACTAGCTAAAGTATTTAATACTCTTTATCGTCACGTTAAATTTCTATTATTGAAGTAGAATCGATCTTGTAATTGCACCGATATTTTAGACTATTTTTATCTTGTTTTTTTAGTATAGATAAATCTATCTCACCATTATGGGCGTTAGCGATATCTACACATATATCTTTTGCTTCTATCTTTTGCCTGTTTACCATGTTATTGGATGCCATTATTGTATTACTCTGATTAGACAGAATATTAATGTCAAATTTTATGAAAAGTCATTTGAGATATATATTAGTTGACAAACCTTTATTTTTACTAGACATCGCCTAGCTGTCGACAAAAGTAAACCATACATCACAGTATTATCAGTTGTAAATTGTAAAATATATATGCTTTTATACCTTTAGAATAATTAAAAATATTTTTTGACTACACAAAATGACATTAATCGTATGTCATTTTTAATAACACGCCTTTATTAGCTTGGGTTGTAAGTATGTAACGGAATCTTTGAACACGATTTTGACGTACTTCAAGATGTTGGATTAATTGGAAACTTTGCAAACTTATCAAAAATACCGAAGACAATGCAATATTATGGTACCATAACTACTAACCATTTATTTATTATTGATGTTCTGGTCCCTCTCGGATTCACGTCCAGGAAGTTGGCACCGCACTTTTCAATTACACATTACTACGCCGCGCTGCCTAGCCTCGGCGAAGACCTGGGCGTATGTTACGCCCTTGGACTTCGCCTCCGGCAGCAGCGTCAGCACCACCGCAGCACTGTCGGGTGCGCGCATCTTGCGCGCCTTCCTCCGCCCCATCCACTTCCTCTTCGCCTTTGCCAGCAGTCGCGATTGCGACTGCGACTGTGCCTGGGGTTGAGGTCGCGGTTGCACCGTCTGGTGTCCGGCGCCCTTCTTGCCTCCCCTGCGCACCACCGTCGTCCACTCCTCCGTCAGAGGGGCGGGGGGCGGCGCGGGGGCGTACACCGCTGCAGGGGGGGCTCGACCAGCGACGGCCCCGGCGGGCTTAGCGGCCTTCTTGGCCGCCTGCCTCTTACCGGCGGCCGCCGGCGGTCGAGCCTTCTCGGCGGGAGCCTCCTGTGCGGGGGGAGGCTCCGTTGTCACGTCCGGTACGGGTGGGGCTGACGGATATTCCCGCTTCCGCAGCCTCTCCACCTCCTTCTCGAGCTCGGTCTGCCGCTCGGCCATTTTGGCGAGCTGGGCACTGAGGAGCTTCACCTCCTCCGTCTCCCTACGCGCGACCAGAGCGTCCACGGCCTCCTTAATGGAGACCACGGCCTCCTTGACGTCGCGCACGTAGGTCGACTTGAGGTGCTTCGATTTCGTGGCGATGGTGTTAATCATCTTCACGTCCTCGAAGACCCGTTCCCTCAACTCGACGACGGACTTCTCCTCCTCTTCCGTCGCCAAGGAGGACACGGGGAGACGCAGCGAGCGGGTCCTGCGGAGATCCGCGACCGTCCCCTCCAGCTGCGCCTCCGCCTCAAGCCGAAGCTCCTCCCGCCTCGCGTCGACCAGCGCCGCCTTAGCCTGCGCCAGGCCGACGTACTCGCCCGTGGTCGGCGGGCGTCCTCGCCCCTTCTTCTTGGCGGTCCGCTTGCGGACCCCCGAGAGCGGCAGCTCGTCGTCGTCCGACGACGCCGAGCCCCCAGCGTCTCGCGAGCGCTTACGGCCCCGCCATCCGCCCTCCTCGGAGGCGAGACTGCCATCCGACATCTCGCCTCCACCATCGCCCTCGGGCTCCTTGGCCTTGCGCGGCCCGGTGCCGGAGGCGCCCAGCTTACCGAGGTCGAGCCGCGGAATGCTGACCCGAACCTCGGTCATGGCGATCGCCTTCGCTTTCGCCTCCGCCACCGTCCGGATCTAGTAATTAGTAAAGTGAAGAATCTCATAAGAACTGCGTTTTCAGCAACATCGGCCTGATGTTTTTGGTTGGAAAGAATGGAATTTAATTTTTTTTTAATTAAAATTTACCGTCATTTCAAATTTAAACGTCTTGTTGAATTGAAATTCAAATCGCGGTACAATAGATGTGTTGCCATACCTAATTTTGACCACCTCGTCTAGGGAGTGACCCTTACCACACACTTCAAATCAGAACGCAGCAGCCCGAACACTACTGTAAAAAGGCATGAGAGGAAGTGTATATGTTACAGATAAACCCCGTTTTTAGTAAGAACGCATTTCCCCCGCTAAAACAAGGTTTAACTTTGTTAAAACTAGAATTAACTAACATTAAATATTAGTCAGTTATGACTAGTTCTAACAAGCGAAAATGCGATGTAACTACAAAAATTAACCTGACCAATTTAGAGCATTAATTAGATCTAAATTTAACAAAGGCATTGAATAAAACCTAGTTCTAACGAGGGAAATCGCGATCTAACTACAACGGTTTTAATTATAATTAATAAAACATTTGATTCTTGAAACTTTATAGCCATGGTACTTGATGATTTGTAAAGTCTTCTATCTCTTACTTGCCAACATAGTTGACTACGCCGTCTTATAATAAGGAAAAGTAGCTCTGATTTAAGGAATACATTTATCTTAAACCCTATTACTTTCGTTTATAAAATAAACTTCAGAACAAATTGAATAAACATAGAGCCACGCTGCAGTGGCTAAAAATATTCCAGCTTCTTTGCTTCGCGCACTTAAAATAGTGAATCCTGAGTTAATGCCGCTGGTACCATAAAATCGCAGTTTATTGTGGACGCAGTCTGCATTGAGGACGGAATCCGAACTTTGTTGCGAATGCCAATAAAATTCATTGTCTCCAGCGGCATAAAGGCATGAAAGAGTGGGATTCGGGTTAATGGGGGATTGTCCATGATGGGATATTGTTGGGGGATGAACAACAATGTTTTACAACTGTTCCGTGCTAGCGGATGAAATTAATGTGGGTCCGTGGAAGGTAAATCTTAGAGTGCACCGCCGGCCGAGAAGCTCGTGCGTTTTATTTTTGACGTAAGTAAAGAAAGTACGTTTTTTTATAACTGGGAGGTAGAAAACGAGCATGCAGTCCATCAGATGGTAAGTGGACACTGCCACCGATGGACATCTGTTACCAACCCAAGATAGGATCAACATTATTTCTTAAGTCGTCCACAAATGCGTTGCTATCACGGAGGACTAAATTGCAACGCCTCGATTAAATGTGTCAACAAACAGTATAGATATTAGTTCTCATGTTAGCTATAGCGTTTTAATATCCATGCCTTACATTACTATAAATAATAAGAACTTGCCACTTAAATGTTTACTTAAATTGTTAATATTCAAAAAAATAACGAAGAAAATCCTGGTGTTCTCAAGACTTTAGTTATTATCACTCTACTGATAAGGGAGGTAAAAGTCTTAGCCAATCTTAGACATCGATAACATAACCCTTAATAAACTTACCGCTTTGTGATATAGATTCAGGAATGAGATTGCTGTACAATCCGGGCTAGTACAAACAAAAGATTATGCGCACACAACGGAACGGAACTACAAATATTTGACAGTTTCAAGCCCTCGAAAATCGAGACTTCAGCCAATATACGAGCCTGGAATCTATCCACTTGCCGGTATTCAAGTAAACATGTGCTTCTGGTTCATAGCAGTTTTCTTTGTACTTCAGTTTGAATAGAAGTAGCTGTCGTATTGAACGTCCGAATGTTTTTTGTTAAACTATTGCAGCTGAGTAGTTTTTAATCGACTTAGTAAACTAGGACATTTTATTCTTTGTAGTCTGTCTTACAAATAAAAGAATTATTGACTGATTCTTATATCTATTCTTATACCTTGAAAACGAGATTGTTTTACCTTGAAAACGTGACGGTTTAAAAGCATTAAGCAAATTTTTTTTCGAAATTCGCCACTTAAGGAAGTGAAACAGGGCATGAATATCTGTTGAGAAGTTCTGTTATTTTTAAAGTTATTACTTCCAGCAATGCCGCAAGCGACTGCTAGTTAGAAATACAAGAATAAATGGATTATGGCATAAAATATTTTGTTTGTTTGAGTGAATGGACTGTCCATGGGTACGAAACATAGAACGAATGGTTTGATGGACATAATAAAGTATACATGTTGTAATCTAAAAATGCACGACCCTCGACGGACGAGATTGAGTTTAGAGAAAAAAAGCCTTCACATACACTACTAAAAATTTGTAATAAACATAACCTATCACATATTAAAATATTTTTGTTTAGTGGAGGGGCGTGCATTTTTAGAATGGAAGATCTTTAGATAGAACGAATGGAATGGACTGAATTATTATTATACATACAGTTGTACGGGACAAAAGAGTTTTAAAAAGAATTGTGATAGAATTCTGAATATTTTACGTGGATTTGGTCCAGCCCGAAATCTAGTAACAGTGAGTACCTAGAATAAAAATCAGACCGTACCGAATCGAAGTTTGAAACTTTTATTAGCATTTACAGTTGGTGTTATAAAACGTTATTGGTAGATTTTTATTCAGAATACCTTATATCTGTGTTCAATCGTAGCATAACACTATATATATAAAGCCAATCAATACTATGAAAACATTTACCACTTTTTTAATTGACTGAACATAGTATATATGAATGATAAGTGAATAATTAATCCTGCTTTCGCAGGGTGGTCTGGTTGTCAATGCGTTAAGTTCGCCTTTGTAACCATAGTTTCAAGCGGTCCAAGATGTGGTCCGAGAAGGTTAAATAAATGATAACAAGCCAATTATTTACTGTACCTTTCAACATCCTCTCGTAATCTAACACATGTTATCTAATCAGCTCGGTCGTTACAAAAAATGTCGAACACCACAAATCATTCCCTCTCTTTCATAATAAAACGAACTTATTTATCTGGAAAACCTCTGTACCTCAAATAAGAGTGGCCATAATAAAAATTTATAGGCAATTTGCGGGAGAAATACAGCCTCCTTGTGCGTGGTCTTTTGTATTTTACTAATGAAAGAATTTCTTTGAGAATAAACGCTGGCCGTGTTAGCTAGCGGATTTGCTCCGGATTTGCTTATGTTATTTGTCTTATTTATTATATTACGACGGTTTCGCGATTTAAGAAAAACAATATTTAAAGTGTTAAACAGTTACAGATGAAAACTTATGTTGGTGTGCCAGTGTCTCGAGTTTGATTCCAAGTTATAAATTAGCGATTTCGCACATGGTCACCGGTTTGTAAGGTTCCATGAAAATTATAGAAAAACAGATTCCCGTTCCGATAATTAGTACTGAACTAAATGTAGGAAAAAAGTAATTAAAACCAGTCGATAACACATTATGATTCTACTTACTTGTATAGTGATTGGATGAAAAAAGATTTTTATTGGAGACACTTATAACTTGTCATAATTGACGACCGTATGGCGGAATGTTCACCATGCCGGACCGCCGTTCGAAGGGTCTTGGATTCGATTCCCAGCGGGGCAGAAATTTGGATGATGAGTTTAAATTTGTGTTCTCGATCTGGGTGTTTGGTTGTTGTGCATGGCACCCATGACACAGGAAATCCTAGTGTGGGGCTATGAGTGTGAAAGCGTTATTTATTATTATTATCAATAAGTAACTTATTAAATAAAAGCAGCGACTTTAAACTCACAAAAATACAAGAAACATTGTAGTATTTCTTATATAGAAATAGCAGCGGTTGCTGCTAATTATACACATTGTGTGTAATTACGGGAGGAAATATACAAGAGTGGTTTTCTTTGAGATTATTCGAGTTTTTATTCATTGTGTTTCTTCGAGCTGTTTGCACTTAAATAGGTTATGGCTCCGGGCTCTGCGTGCTGTCTCGATGGGTCGTGACGCCGCCCAGTCTATTACCCACAGTTATACCTAACATAACTCTGAGTACAAAACTTTTTTTACTTTTTTAATCATGAATGTGTCTTGTTCACGAGGAAGAGAAGGATCTGGTTTTATGGGTGTAAGCAACACATATTCATCCTAATTGCCGCCTATGGTCTCTAACTTAGATGCAGTGTCCACTTAATATGAGCTCTGCAAGCTCAGTCCTTACCTCAAAATGTAACAAGCAAGTAGTTGTTTTTTTTAACTAGTAGCATGCCAATTCTTAAGTACAAGTAATTTTGTTAATTCCTCCAACTAAGCTCAAAGGCTTGATTAGGTGTTG
>DWNJ01002535.1:0-10443 GCA_018250275.1 Udranomia eurus
ATGTTTATTGCTACGAGCTCTGATTCTCTTTCGCATCTAACATTTTGTAATGATATTCTTATTGCGCAAACTATTTGTAATTAGAATAATATTTTAAATCAATCTTAAACCATAAGCCATAGTTTGTTCACAGCGATTTCATCATCATCCCCTAGGGACTAACTCATGCTTGAACCGTCTAGTCTACGGCTCCGGGACGGACGTCGTTGTGAGAGGCAACGGCGTACACCAGGAAGGTGTTGGATCGAGCTACGGAGTCTCCCCAAGATGTGCCTGATGAGGCGACGTGCTTGCACTCAGAAGGATAATCCTTCGGAGTTCCTGGGTACCCCCACGACGCACAGGAGGCCACCGAGGGGTTTTAGTGGGTGGAAATTCCACATAACCCGGTATCGCTCCCACGGTACCGGATACCTTGTAAAGGTTTCCCCCGCGTCAAAAAAATATTAAAAAATTAATGGGACTAACTCATGCGATCGCATATAAGCTTTAGGTCGCTCATCACACCTGGGCCATTTTAGTAAATTGAATTTCTTGATTCATTGAACATTATTATCTGAAATAGCCTAATATCCTATAACCGTAAATTATCCAATAATTGTCTATTATCCAAGTGCTGACTATTTATCCGCGCTGTGTATGAAGAGGCACAGTTTAAGGGCGATCGTAAAGCTGCCAGATAGTAACGCTTATGAACCGAGAGAATATATGAGGGCTGGAAGAGGAAATGTGAGAAAAAATAAAGTGACTCGGATAAAGAAAAACATATGAGCTGGATACGGCTATTTTGATAAGTGTGCTTCTATCATTGCGCAAGTAGAAGTAATGTTAAAATATAAAGTTGATAATATATTATATGTATAAAGCCAGGAAGACATGTGCCAAAACAGATATTTAGATGTATATTATTTATGTGCTCAAATCTGCTCTCAATATGATGGTTTATGATAATAGATTATAGATAGACATATAATATAATAGATAAGATATAGATAATAATCTCAAACGGTAAAAAAATTACACAAAGATAAAACAAAAGAACGTATCGACGAGCGGGACATTTTATAATAACATGCATTTTGTAAAATAAATATTGAATGATTTAAAAAAGCAATATTCTCACTACTCTCACAACATATTAATATCATCTTTTATATATTCAACTAATTTTCACTTTTTAAATGAATTATTTCTATGTAAAAAATTAAATTAAAGTTGTTTTATTTGCTCAAAAGCTTATGATAATGTTTTTGAACATAAAAAAGGTTTATTAAGCCTCATAAAGGTTTATTTTACAAGGTGTTTTTAAACAGTCATTCTTGTTACAACTGATCGCAAATTGAGCCATTTCAATAAATCTAATCACAAAAGTTTATGAAGCCACATTTGGCACAGTTCTCATCCAGGATTCTATCTGAAATCAAATACAGATAGAAAAATATTATTGAGAACATCAGAATACTAAAATAGAACGATTATTTTAAAATATTAAATCATCATAGAAATGTTAAACCACAACTTTTGTTACAACAGGACAGTTAAGCAAAGTGAAACATCACACATACTACCCTTTGCAATAACAAAACATTAAAGTAACCAGACCTCTTTGTATGAAGGTTTCTCAATTTTGTCTGAAGGTTTAGTTGTCTGCTTGGCTGCCATCGTGTCGCCGCTCTCAAGAGACATCGCTGCAAGGCTGTGACTCACGTCATGAGATCTCTCTTCCATGCTAAAGTCGGCATTAATTGATGCATTTGCTGTAGCCAATTTGTAATCCTCCAAGCCTTTTTGCTGTAAGTCATTTATTACGAATTTTTTTCAACAATTCCAAGTGCATAGGTTAATGAAAGAAAAATAAATAAATTTCAAATTAACACACAACACAACTAAACAATGAAAACTAGACAAAACATTTAATAAAATATAGAGAACTAAAAACAACAAAAATGTGTAACCAAAATAGAAACCATTGAAGAGCACTCTTTAATTATGGAATTGTGTGTTCATAATGATTCATAGCATACATGCAAAAAGTTACTGCCAATCTTTGTCTATAGAGATGTAAAAGGCGTGGATGACCGTAGCTATAGTTTTATGATAATATTTTTATTTAACAAGTAACCTCATGTTCAGATGATTCTGTAGCTAGTTTTGAGGTGTCCAAATCAGCAGAAGTAGACTGTGGGCTGAGCTCTGGCTTCTGATTCTTTTTATTATGTCTGGGACGACGGCCTGCAAGCACAGTGTTATCACAGGTTTTACAAAACATAGAGAACATTTACCATTATTCATGAAAATCACGTACCAGAGGCAGTTCTATATTTGAGAAATCCATCTTTGGTGCCATTAAGGTAATACTTTACGGCTTGTTTCAGTTTGGCAGCACGGAGATCATTGAGATCACCAAATATCTCAATACAGGCAGCATCAATATCTGAAGAAGGCAATTCACGCACAAACTGGCACACTGATTTTATCAATGTTTCTGGTGGTGTTTGTTGCTGAAATAATATAATCATCACAAATAAACATGAAGGAACCAAATGTAAAAACATAAAATTACATTTAACTAAAATATCATAAAGAAGTACCTTCTTTTGAGTCATCCCTAAGCGCTTATAGAAGTCAGTAAGACTTTGTTCAGATAATATTGTGCCACCAAGTAAGGCTGCCATAAGACAGAGTCTATCTTGTGGTACATTCAAAACTTCTGGAAGCTCATGTACCATGTACTCTTTTGTCTCCAATGAAGACTGCAAATATAATATTGTTGTTAGTATACAAAAAAAATAGGAACAACTGATCTATTTCAACACTAATCAAATTTAGATTTTTGAGAATATAATTGTATACTGCCCCCTTACTCGGTAAGTGAGTTTTAACTGTGAAGAACTGAAGTATCTTGGTGGTTGAAATACTAAGTATTCTCCAGAGCAGCCTACAAGTCCTGCATATGTTTTCTCACGGCACAGTCCAATCACCTCTTGGCAATGATCATCTGAAGATACCATCTGCAAAAGGAAAATTTATTCACAACTATATATTTTATAACAAATAAAAAATATGAAATTATCTACAATTTTTTTTTTTATAACAGCTGATAAAAGACACGTAAAATATATGCATGTACTACTTACAACTGGAATATTGAGGTATCTTAAAGCTGTTCTTAAGCAAGAATGGAGACCAGTTGGAGGGACCCACCAAACCTTGGGTGGAGGGGTGCCCTTAGTAGCAATGTGTCGCAAGACCTAAAAAAAAAATTATTAGCACTGAAATAATAGGAAAGAACATATATTTAATTCTGTAATTTATAAAAAGCATTTACTAACCGAATTGACTCTCTGTCTATACATAGCCTGAGTTTGTATCCAATGTTGTGGCAAAGCTGGTGGAGTGGGGTGGGCTCCATTAAAGCAAACACAGAGAGCTACTTGATGCTCAGCCAGTGCTTGTGCCAAGGTGGTCAAAAACTGAACACAGCGTGCCCATTGCCCACCACAAGCCCAATCTGCAAAAAAAATACTTTAAAGGAACTCTTTATCAAACTAACTTTACTGATTAATTCATATCAGATTAATTTGAATCACATTATATTAATAGTAAACAACGAATAACTTAGTTTACTCAATCCATAACCCTAAAATCGGCATTAAGTAAATCGCGGGCGAATACATATTTATAAACAAAATATTGATTAGGAAACTGTACATGGTATAGTAATTTCACTGCAGGTAGGAGCAATGTTGTGATGTTACTACTGATCGCTACGTACTTATTATCATTACAAATGACGTTTATGCAATTATACTGGAACCGGTAGATTACCTGAAAAATATCCTCCATAAAGGCGGTCTAAGCAACCTTCCGCATCAAGTACCAAGCGAAGTCCTCCCGCATGATTTCTGGCGATTCTAAATAAATCAACACCTACTCCTTCATTTTCTAAAAAAGTTTGTAAATCTTGTATCCCCATGATTGAAGACAATACTATTCTGCAATAATTTGATCGTGCACGTTCGTCGCGTCTAATTAATCTGAAATTGGGAAGAACACCTTGGTTAAAATTTTACCTCATAAATCGATCCATCTTCTTTGAAGCACCATTATTAATCCCGCAAAACTAACTGGAAATCCAATATGACAAAAAACATACAAAAAATTGCATACATAACCGGCACGTTTCAGACGATCAATTGTAATTATATTATGGCTGATCGAAGTATTGATTACGTTAAAATTAGATTCATATACATCACGTAACAAACAAGAATCAAATAAATACACGAACCTTGCATTAAAATATCATGCCAGCAATGAATTAAGGCAGCCCAAAGTTGAAAACGGAAGCCATTTGTAATTTTGTAATTTTCTAATCCTTTTGCTAGTCGCAATGCTGGGAGCATTTGACACAGATATCAACCAACTAATTGCACAGACTACTTACTAGGGATACTACATATATTATTTCTAGTTCCATAGAGAATTTTACCTCTCATAACATAACGGTACCTACACACGTAACTCGATATCAACTTGAAGGTAATTGGGAATTAATAAAGGATTTTTAAAAGAGGTCGGAATTATTATAAAATATTTTTATCTTTATTTTGGAATCCCTCTTTGCTTATATGCTTATGAAGATCAAACAGAACACAAAATAATTCTAATACTTATGTTGGTTTCCATAAACCTTCCTTTATCAACTCGTGACCTGTAATGACGAAATACATGTGGCCCTCATTGACCGCTGCTGCTTTTTGCAAATAAATTTAACATTTACAATTTTATTACTAAGATGAATCGTGCATGACCTTGGCGGGCTGCCTGTACAACAAGTTGGATAATGAAAAGAGCCCTTAACGTTGCATAAATGTGCATATAGGATTGGTGAACAATTTGATTTGAAATTTATTCATCATCACTGGTAGTTTCGGTAAAAGTTTTACATGGTTTAATTTTAAACCAACCAACACAGTTGTAACATTTTGCCATGTAAATTAACAATTATTTGATACAAAGATTTGAAATTTCTTAAAAGTATCTAATCATTTTAAGCATTCTTGATAATATTATTTGACGCCAACAAATATTGTGCACTAAGCATAATAAAATGTGATTCCATGTTATTAAAGTGTTCATGGTATCACTTTTACATATATTTTTTTATTATTCGATGAACATATCTACTATGAAATAGCTACATCTCTGTATTCCGATCCAACTATTTATGTATTGTCTGTGGCATAATTTACGCAAAATGCAAAAAGAAAAAGCTGCTGCGGTTTTTTGTTGTCGATGTCGCTAATTCAATGTCTCTGTGTTCTGATTCTGTATCCTCTGTGTTGAAAAAATTGTGTTGACTTTATACTGGGCGTTGTAAAATAAAACACTAAGAATATGTGATTTTAATGTTTAAAATTGAACAACCATTAGATGCCGCGGTTTGTAACATTAACATTGTTGCAGCCATATCATAACAAAATTATATAAAATGTTATAAAGTACTAATCTGTATGCTAATATAAATCTTCAAAATTGTTCTCGGGCCAGTGTTATTTATAAAATCTAGTGATGCCGGAGCAAAGCAATGATTACCGTGTTGTAGTATTCGGTGCGGGCGGCGTTGGCAAAAGTTCCCTTGTCCTGCGATTCGTCAAGGGGACTTTTAGAGAATCTTACATACCGACAATCGAAGACACCTACAGACAAGTAAGACTTTATTATTAATAACTAAATTTTAACAATCAATGTTACCCTGGAGTTATGGGCGACAGTCCCACTGAGTTCTATAAACAATTCATAATTTGCTGCAATGGAAATAAATATCATGTGATATGATATTTATTTCCATTGCACACATTTATGAAAACAAATTAAAAATTGGTTTAGTAAATCAAGTTTAGTTTAATTCCTTTTATTTTAGGTGATAAGCAGCAACAAGACAATATGTACTTTACAAATAACAGATACCACCGGATCTCATCAGTTCCCAGCCATGCAAAGATTATCAATAAGCAAGGTAGGAATAAGGCTATGGTTCAAATTTGATATGCCAAGTTATTAATTACTTTTAACCTTTTTTATTTTGTGGACTCTTTATATACATGATAGTCATTATTTTGTAGACTCTTTGTATACATGACATATTCACTTCAGTAAAGTATAGTTCTAGTGTTCCAGGTAACAAAAAAAGAGTGATGTAGCATCAATTTCAATGATTGTATTTCTGTAAAAAATAAATAATATATAAATCACTTGAACTAGTAATTAAGAAAGTATTGGATAACTTATTTGAGACTACAGTGTCAACTCCATTTAATGCGGAAATTACTTGATCCTTTATGTACATAAATAGTCTATTTGTGTAAATTTGTCATTTTAGGAAGGAATATTTTTTATCAATCAATTGCTTTTAAATTTAATAAAAATTTATACTTAAAAATCATTAGGATAAATTAAGCTTTATCTGTATTTTATTTAAAACTTTATTATTATTTTGTAAAGTGATATAGTTTATGTTGTATGTTATGTATGTATGTGTGTTTTATGTCAGGGTAAATAGACTACAGGTTCCTTAATTAGACTATCTCAAGATTTATTTGGATATAATATAATAAATAATATCTTATATACAACTAATTTTCATTTATTAGCCTATACACTGTTGAAGTTAAATCAGTGGGATCAAATAATGTTATACAAAATATTTCATATTTCAGGGCCATGCTTTCATTCTTGTATATTCAGTAAGCAGTAGACAATCATTGGAGGAGCTCAAACCAATATGGGAGACAATAAAAGAGATCAAAGGTGCAGATTTGCCAAACATACCTGTAATGCTGGCAGGTAACAAATGTGATGAAAGCCCAGAGATAAGGGAAGTGTCTGCGGCTGAAGGCCAAGCTCAAGCTCAGACCTGGGGAGTCTCTTTTATGGAGACTTCTGCAAAGACTAACCACAATGTCACACAACTCTTTCAGGTATGTTTACTTTACACATTTTACATTTGTTAAAATATAGTATTTGTATGTTATTTAAAACTATTTATTTTTAAAACTATTGGGGTCATAGCATATTGTTTCTGAAAACTGTTAAGCTTGTAATTTGATGTTATAAATGTTTAATTAATTTATCTGTTTTTCATCATCTTCGTCAGAAGTAGGACTGCAGTTTTATATTTTGTATTGCACAACCTTTTTACTGGATTGTGGCATATTCATTAAATGTAAAAATTTGTTATTGTAGGAGCTTCTCAACATGGAGAAAAACAGAAATGTTTCCCTTCAAGTCGATGGCAAAGGGAAAAAGAAAAAGGACAAAGTAGTAAAGGAAGGTGGGGAGACATCAACCAGTGGGCGGGAGAAATGTTGCATAATGTAACATGTGAATTGGACTATTGTTCTGTAAGTGTTAAGTAATAAGCAATAATATGTGACTTTGTTGATCTAGTTAATCTCTTTGAAAAAATCATTGTTAAGTGAAAATTATGAAAGTAAAATTGTTCAGAAAACCTAATTATTCTGTTGTATACTTAAAGTGTACTGGGTAAAAATAATGTTCAATGTATATTGTTGCCAAATTAATTAATACCATTCTTGTTGCTTATTACTTACACATTTTGCAGAATAAATATGTATGAAAGAGCATCAGCCTGTGCTCATACAGAGCTAAAAACAATTTGGTAGTGATACTCTCACAATCAGTATTGACCGTTGCTACAATTGTTATGAATATAATTATTTAAGTATTTCATTATTGTTAAAATGGAGAACTGTGGAGCCTAGTCTGTTAGTTGTGGAAAATTTGAATATAGTCTGCTTGATTCAGCTTAGTCTTATAATAAACGAATTATAAGACTAATCTGAATCGCAAAACTCACATGGCAGTGGTTAAGTTTGGAGGTTGACCAGTTCTGGGTTATTCAAACAAGGTTAAGAAACTTAATTCTATGTAGTTTTGTGCTTCATTGCATATTGTAACCACTAACATGTACTATGATCAAAATTAATGCACAGAATTTATGCTCTTGAGTACTTATTTATATCTGCAATTTTATGTTCATTATAAATTATGCATTTTTATTCTAGTCATAAAATCTATGTTTAAAACGATTTTAAAGGCACGGGTTTGTTACGACGCATTTATACTAATATTATTATTACGCCTATTACAATATTATACTTATTTGTTTATTCTGTGATTGTAGTTTGCATTCATATTGTCATTATACTGAAAATGTATATATTTTGCTATTGTTAGAAGTTATTTTATTTACACTAGTTACATATTTGATAATGACTGACGCAACATTAAAGGGAGATGGAAACATTCCATATGTTAGTGTGAAAATACAACGAAGTTTTAGGAGTCATTAGGACTTGCTGTTGTTCAATTGTATTCTAATAAATACAGTTATTCCTACATTAATCTATATGTTATCATAAATATTTAGTACCTGAAATGATAATGTTACTTTATTCAGGAATTTTGGCTTTAAAGGTGCGAATGTATAATGCTTGGTGGTGATCCATTTAGTAGCAATTTGAAGTTTATTCATGCGGGTTGACAGTTGATCTGTTACACATTACGAACATGTACAATAAGAGTTTTGATATCTGAATCGGATAACAAATGTTTTAAATTATAATAATTTATTGTTAAGCAAACTGTTTAGATTGACGGGTGCATGGCTTCCCTACGTATGTGATAGCTATTTGCATGTTGGTGCTTTATGGCTATAATAAAGTCCTCTAATAACTGCCATAATTTAAATTTCTCATAATACTTGTAACTTAGCCATGTGTTCGTCAAACTGGTATGTGATATTGATCATTGACTTTTTTGTCTTTTGTTACCACTTAAACTTGAAGGATATGTTTAAGTTGGTTTATCCTAGGTGTAGCTAATATTATGCCTATTTGCTGACGGACATTAACTTTGTCTCAATCTTGTGCTGTATCAGCGTTGTAAAACATGCCTCGTGCCTTCTCCAGTTGTTGGGGGATACTTGTGCTTGGTTACAACAGTTGCAATCCAATAATCGAATATAATCAGCGAGTAGGCCGTATAAGTTAAACCTAGGTGCAATGACTTAATGACATTTTACACACAAATTGGTCACATGATGGTAAATTTGTTCATAGACCATTATAACATTAGTTTTGCAGACTTTCTCGCGCCGTAATTGAAAGAGTTCACGTTGTAGCGGAATCGGAATAGTGTATTATGATTTCGCAAGTTATCATTCGTGTGAAGTAAAGGGAAGGATGGTGTCATCGTGAGCGAAAATCTGTATAATATAATTGAAATTTTATATTTTCTAATTTTACTATTATATCTAATATAAAAGTGTTAAACAGTAATCGAAAGAAGTTTAAAACACCAATTGAGTTACAATAATTGCTGCCCTGGGACCAAACATGAATGTTTTGATAAATCGTCTGAAAATAAGACTTTATCTTAGACGTAGTTCGCATATTATGTCTAGCAATAGATGACAAAAATGCGTTTTTACGTTTCTTTGTCGAATTTTCACAGTTAAACCAATAATACCAAAGTGCCTATATAAAGGTAATGTAATTGTATAATTTGTCTACAGTACGGGAATAATAGTGTGCATAGTTTTTTTTATATAATTAAAGCATCAAAGTAATAGCAAACTAATCTGAACCTAATCTCTTCAGATCTGGTTGCGAGATACAAAGTGTGAATAAATATCTTTCTTGTCAACTTCATGAGCTGCAACATACTGACTACTAGTGTTCATGTCATCATTTATTCCTTTGCGATATTTAAATAAGTAAATACCTCACGATGGCATCATCAGTTTGAATGACGTTATTATAACATAATCTTAGTCATTAAATTCTATAAAGTAGCTGTCGCTAGTTTTAAATGCACTTTATTTAATATCATTCACTTACATATCCAATTAGAAGTGTCCATAGTGTAACATTTTATCTAGTCGGTTGTTTACCATAACTGAGTAATCAATGAAGTTCATAGTGAGATACATTAGGAAATTATTATAATATATGCTGGGAATATTGCGAAAATTGACTAACATTGATGATAAAATCACAGTAATGATATTGATAGGCTATTGATGGCTAACTAAATTGTAATGTCCTCGGTACAATATAAAGCTTGAGGTACTTAGGTTCTTAGGTAGTATTTAATATATGTTTCTAGTCGGTAGAAACATATATTAAATACTCGGGAGGTAGCAAACGAGTATACAGTCCACTTGATGGCGAGTGGTTACTGCCATGGACACCTGTTATCGACCCAAGACAAGATCGAAGTTCTTTCTTAGGTCGACCACAGACGCGTGCGCTACCCCTGAGGACTAAGTTTGAACGTCTCGGTAAGTGTATCCCTGACCACACCCTTCAAACCAGAACACAGCAGCGAGGACACTTCTGTTAAAAGGCAGAAAGA
>DWNJ01002536.1:0-10442 GCA_018250275.1 Udranomia eurus
CACAGTAACGCAGTGCGTTCATTGTCGCAGATTTCGAGCGAGACGCCCGCGCCCAGCCCACGTGCCGCGCCGCAGCGCTGGGGACTCGTGGCGCCGGCATCCACGCCGACCGATCTCGCAATACCAAGCCGTTGTTGTTAACTACGTTCTTCTCTACAACATTAGAACGGTCGCATCTCGCACTTTCTTTGGCCTCGAGCGCGCAATGCTGCATCGTAGCGTGATTCATTTTATCTGCGCACTCGCTCAGACGCGTCCTCCTTATCACCGCTTACGGTAGTGGATTGTCACGATACAAACAAACAACATTCGACACAATAGCGTTGATAAAAGCGCGGCAATCGGCGTTCACGTGGTCGGAGGCGGCGAGGGCGGCGGCGCACTCCGACCGCTATCGATCCCGGCCGAGGTGGTGCCAACCGCCGCCGAACCCCGCCAACTATGCGACCTTGAACCTTAAACTCTCCCCCTAATTGTTCTTCTAGGTAATGCAACTCAACGCGCTTGTGTGTACCTGCAAAAATGTCAACATCGGCTAACGGCATCGCACCGCTACGTATAACCGCGTAAACATTATTTATGGTATTCGGCGTCGTACTTGAATTTGTAATAACATATATTTAGATTTAATAGAAAAAGAAATATTATTATTCCAACATATCACTTCTATTCCCATTAATTTTTAAGAGATTATCTTTAAATTTGGTTATTACTACTTCGCAACAATTCCCTAATATAATGTATGATGGTATATACCTTTAATTCATGCAATATATATACCGCCCTCCCTCCCTCTCAGGACTCATGTATATAACAATTATAAAGGTATAAACAAACATACATCTCAAGGCGTGTTTCGCTCCAAAACGGAGCATCATCAGTGTTAAATTGACTCTACGACGGTTGTTAGTAAAGTTTTTAAAAATACATCCTGAGAGATTTATATTCGCAACACATTTTGCGACTGTCAGTCGTGTTTATATCGTTGGTCATGTTACGAGCTGCGAAGCTCACGAGAACGGTACGAAGCGTCCCGTACCATTCACCGCGGCCTTGGCGGTGCGCCGGTGGTGGCGGACCGACCGCGGACCGACGCACCGATAATTGCGGCCCGCACGCCCCGCAGCCAGTACCGGTGTACGTCTACTTAGCACGGTACTCTGTGGATTCCACTCATTTTGGTTTGCTTCGGTTCGGCTTGATTTAGTTGAGCAGTAATAAGTGGGGTAAAAGAGTAAAATTTTCTGAAAATAAACAGTTTCGTCTGATCGCGCATTTTGTTGGGTGGGTGACATTTCGGATGTTTTATTACCTTTGCGTCAGGGTTAAAGTTTTGAAGGTTGTGTTTTTAAGTCGTAACGATAACAGAAAATTGCTGGCATCGTTCAAGAAACAATAAAACAGGCAAAGAACACAATGTATATAATTCTATTCCTGTCTTGGTATCCTGTTCCCAGCGTCTAGCGCATTACTAATTATGTCGGCCATAATTTCTACCGGTGTATCATTAAACGCTTGTCTAAATTATGTGTTTAGCGAAGTACAAACGAACTGAATTCTAATGAGGCATCATTCCGACGCTGCAAGTTGCACATTTGCAAATAAATCGCTCCTAATTTGCATCGCCGCGTACCTATAATGTTTAAATTGCGGAATGTATGTTTCGTCTTAGATGCTAATACTAGATGTTTCACAATATCTGTATACATGACCAGTCAACAACTCGAAGCGAATCGACATGTAGATATTTTAAGAAAACTGTATCGTTCGTCGTTCATCGTTCCAATTCTGTACGGTCGGAATAGGTTTCTTAGCGAGTGAAGAGGGTGCAGGGTGCCAGTGGGTGGTTCCACCCGGTCCGAGCTCCTCCAGTCAGGCCAATTAGCATTCGCAGTCCCAGCGCCATCCCTCCCTGACACCGGGACGCCAGTGTTTGGCAGTTCACTGGCTTTGTAACTGACAAGGGATTAATCTTGGCATTGCTACGCCGTGGATATTTTATTAGAATTGGGCTATTTATTTGAAGTTTTTAATTATATCAGCATGGAACTTTATGAGCACACCCACACCTTTTACTGCTGGTTGTGGTGGTAGTCCTTTCGTATTAAAAACGGAAAATTTGCTTGGTTGAGCAGGGTGGCAATTGTACAACATTAATATCTACAACTTGCTTGTATAGATAGGCTTTTTCACGACTTTATCAGAAGCTTTTCGAGTTAAACGCAGGTTGGTCAAAGCTACCTTGGTTTATTTATATATAACAGATTCGATTTTTAGTTCGTAATTGAACATTTAATACACAATTAATTGAAAAATTACGCTTCACTTCTTACACAACAGGGTACCGAGTACCAAGTACCGCGCCACGTTCCTAAAACAATATTGCGGGCGCCCGCAGCCCCGCACGTGTAGGTGCGTGTGTGCACCTAACGAGCGCAAGTGGATGTCCCGACAACATGTACTCGCTCCTTCATTGCGAATAACATTAATGAAATGCATCAACTCAGTGCATTGCAGAGGTTTATTAGCTCTGCAGAGAGGGTAAAGGTTCTGTAACAACACGGTCACATTTACACGATTTGTAGGTTGAGTATGATCTATTGTTTGATGATGCCATAAGTCTACGGTCCGAAGGTATCGTTCTGAGAAGTTGTATAATTTGGAAACATAAACGAAACGTTAATAAATTAATTACTCCCCTTGCCTAGTTAATCAATGTCAATATTACTTGAGAAAAACGAAAGTAGCAGGAATGTCTATTTAATCTAGAAACAAATCTATGACACGATTGTTGCGGGACCAAAAAATATGTAAACAAATATTTATAGCTAAGTAACACGTATTAAAATACGTAATTCTTACGCACCAAGCGTGATAATTAAACTAATGATAAAGTAGGAAAGTATCCAGGATCTACCCAGGATCACGATGCTGTTTAAGGAAGAGTGCGACGAGGTGTCTTGTTAGAAATGAAAATATGGTTAATTGAAGCGATCATGTACGAATATATGTCCGCACTAGATACTGGAAAAACTAGTTCAACCGCGGCGGAAGATGGCGCGCACACCTGGAGCACGAATGTCAAGGCTGCGAGCGCTTGGAACGGCTCCAGCACGCTGCACGCGCAACACGCAGCGCCCTCGCCGCTTCGCGCGCCACCCCCACTCGACTAGTAATGTATAGCGATATTCGTCATGCGTCATAAAATACCGCTATAATGTTTTCCGTGGCCTAGTCGGCGCGGTTATCTCGCTACTGTTCGATCCGTTTGACGGCTTTATTGCGAGTCGCTAATATCGGTGTTTACTTATCGCACCCTATTACGATAAACTAAGGTGGAAAATTCAATGTCAATTAAATGTTTAGCGGGCGGCTCGCATGTGTGTCGCGCGCGCGACAAACACAAGCACGTGCGCCGCGATCGGCCGCGTGACGTCACAGGGGTCGCCCCCGCCCCGCCCCCTGGCGAGAGAGGGACGGAGAGAGCGCGCGGTGCGGAGCGGCAGCGTCGCGCGGGCCGATTTGTTTTCGCGTGTATCGCTTGTGATAGGGCGAGCTTATCTTCCGATTGCGAGTGCAACGACAGCTATTTCAGGCGTTCCTTGCGGCTGCACCACGCTCCGCGGCTACGGCGCTTCCCGCGGTTCCGCTACTGTGCCTGTTTCATTGTCGTCTCGACCTTGCCCACCGTAATGATCGCGGGTTTGACTCGGACGTGCTCATATAGCTGCTATCGGAATGCCAATCGAGATACGTACCTACCGACCGGTACTAACGCTCGATGACACAGACCTGATGCTAAGATGCTAAGCCATAATAAAATGTAGTTAGTATTAATATTAAATAAGCATTTGTTGTAAGTATGATAACGTTTTGGTAAATTTATGATAAAATTTACTCAACAAAGCATTTCATATAATACCTATATTAGGGTTTATTTATAGATGGGTCGGGTCTCAGGGACAGACCAAATGAAACAGGTGCAAGCCGACGCTCCGTTTTGCAAAACAATATCCAATGTCTGTATCCCATTCCCAATAGGATTTAATCGCAAAAGTACTTAAATTATGGATATGCGTCCAGGACAATTTTATACTTGATATTTAATGCAATAGCTCAAAATGCAATCTTTAAAAAAGTTCTTCGTTCCCTCGTTATTAATATTAAATATTGTGGTATCCTATGTTGCTTAATCTTAAATTTAAGCAAGTTAAATAACGTCGGAAGCGGAGCATAAGCAGGGAGTCTGATAGTGGGTTAAGAATAGGAAGTCCAGGGATTTGAAAATGTCTTGCATACTAGTTGGTAACTATCAAGTATTTTCGCCACACCCGTAATGGGGAATTATAACGAAGTGTGTCCCAGGTGCAGGACCAATTGTAGGGAAAAATATCCGTAGTCAACAGTGCGACATAAAATGGCTGGAATCTTAAAATCGATAAACGTGTAATTTTGTAATTAACGAAGGAACTTCAACGTGTTAAACGAGTAAACAAGAAATCGCAACTCAATTAATACTTGTTAGATTCCCGTTATATTCTACAAGTACGAGAATTGAAGGAAAGTCATTAAACAAGTTTACGGTAAATCAATGTAATATCAGTGATTACGGGCGGCTCGTAATAACGCGCCGGCTTCGAACCTGTACCCGCTTCCGTATGTGGTTCAATGGGACCGGTATGTAGAACGCGCGCTTAGCTATTCGCTGATCGTTTATCGAACTGTGTCATACTTTTTTTATCATATTAATCGATCTTTTTTTATATTAGAAAAAAGTACTAGCATTTCCCAATAGTGACGGTGGTAGAACCTTTTACGGCTCGACTCTGGTGGCGCCAAAGCCACACCTGTTTCTGCCCTATAACAGCAGTATTCTTGCTCCTGTGTTCTGGTTTGAAGGGTGTGATAAGGGAGACGTGCCTAACCGAAGCGTTCCAACTTAGTCCTCAGGGGTAGCAACGCATTTTGGTCGACCTAAGAAAAGACTTCGATCCTGTCTTGGGTTAATTATAGATGTCCATGGGCGGTAGCGGCTACTTACCATCAGAAGTACTACATGCTCGTTTGCTACCTTTGGGATGCTGCCCTGTGGAGATTACTAAATACGCTGTCTTACGGCTGGACCTTGGCTGCCTTACAACAGGCAAAGCCTTACATTATTGAAACCTCAAAGCGAATTGATAGAGATTCTGATTTATTGATCTTCCAAACCGGAGCCACGCTAAGTGTCAACGATTATATCGTCTATAGTTAGAAACCGATAGTGTCCTTGGGCACTTGATGAGTAGCAAAATATGGCGAATAATACCTAGATCACGCGTATTGTGTAGCTGCTTGTGCCTTAAGTAACGGAATTTAACACATACATGTTTTTATTTACAGAAGGCGAGCAGGGGTCGTGGGAGAGCGGGCTTTCCTACGAGTGCCGATCGTTGCTGTTCAAGGCGCTGCACAACCTCATTGAAAGGTAATAAATATTTATTAAACAAGCGCAACAAATTGTAAATTACATTTACGTATATACACACACACACTCACACACATTCTTTAAATTTTAGGTAGGACCAAAATATTGATTTTATGTAACAAGCAATTTGTTTTTTTATCAATCGTATTACTGGCCATACATCCGAATACCTTTCTATATCGGGCATAGTTTTCATACATGCTACATTCATATAAAACAGCGAAGTATTGTTAAAAACCGACTAGAGCAAAGATTTTCCTTTTTTATCGCTTTTAGAACGGTGTATGATGGATGTGCAAATGATTTCGCGTTTATAAAATTAATAACTCCATACACAATGTAGGTCGGTTTGTCATAGGTATGACCTAATTGAGTGTTGTAAATATTATTCTTGCAACAATGATTCAACAAAACAAATCATCGAATGATTTCCGAACCACGTATCGTATACGCCACAGCTCTTTTAAGATCACGCTTTGCCGTGACCTAGTTCTGGAGAGAGTCGATACCCAGTGGGACGTACGAGTCGTAGTACGAATGTTCGCAGTACAAGTATAAGACTGATACTTTTTTAGGTACTATTGTTATTCTCAGTTAAGTATCCAACAAAAGCAGTAAATTGCGCAATTTCTGTGGGCTCTAGAGAAACATTTTTTGATTTAAATGGTACTCGACAAAGATTGTGCCAGATATCAATCAATATTTGTTATGGGTAAAAATCTATGTTGTCTGTTCCGAGAGGAAGGCGGAGTAATACACGTGGGAAATACTTTTGTGGACTAATCGTCTACTGGCTGTGTTTTTACGACATCCTTTATTGATTATATTTATATCCAATTCTAGCAAATTCGGTCGCTTTCAAATTCAAATCTGATTCTCCTCCACACCGGAGCATTACACACAAAACTCATCATCGTATTGCTTAGTACTCTGGAGTTGTCGCGACTGGCACAATGTTACGGAGAGCCAGCCCTTTCACCCCTAGTAGCCGCAGTGCGCCGGTGCACAATGCGTGTGCGGCTGGCACCTGGCGTGCGGCGCGGGCGCAACGGCTTGCGGCGATGTTACGATGCGAAGTGTATGTACCGAAGGTCGTTGTCGTTGGTGCATCGCGCCGCACGCTCTAATGACGGTTTTTTGCACGCACTACTACTACTATACTACACCCTCCCCCCGATGGCCAACAGTATCTATACGACGGACTCGCGCTTTCAAACGCCACGCACTTACGCGCTACAAAATTAATAGCAGATTTAACCTTATCTTCGTTTGTATCGTCTCTCGACAATGACCTCTTGTGATTTCCTTGTCGTCTGCGCACGACTCGTTTGTTTAGCGTGTAGCAACCAAGTCTTGGCATTTTGGGGTGTATGCAAACAAACAATCGGGTCTAGATGGTTCGACGACAAGTAATGTCTGTCAACGAATGACAATTTCCAATCCTCGTATCCTATGTCTTCGTACACAGAGCCATCAGCAATGAATTGCAAGGGTTCTCGTTCAATTTGAAAGTTGCATACAGCTCACGGTATACGGCCAATAACATCAGGTGGTTTGTCATGCTTCTTTGCTTTCGTTACAAAAAGATACTAGGTACCTGTGTACAAAACGTTTATAACGTCAAACTCGAAGTTTAATTCTTATGCATAATACATGCATGCATAACAACACGGAAAATGGCAAAGTGCGCGCCGTGTGCATTATCGGGCGCCAGTACCGAATTGACCGAGCTCCACGTCTCAAGAACGCTGAACCCATACGTTCACATGTCGCATACATCACGGGGGCTGGTGAGGTTGGAGTGGACGGGCGTCTCCTCGGATTCTCGGATACGTGAACGAAATCCAGACGAGTCGATGACCCCGCCGCGGCTCGTCAAAGGAACAATGCGTGCGTCGAGCCGGGATCGCGACCATTTTACGATGCGATACGTGTTTAATAATTAAATCGACGAACGAATCTGTTATACGACATTGTAATCTTTCCTCTTTATTTGTTTAACGGCCAATTAATGTCGCCATTCTTTTTCGGCGGTGATGATACGAACATTTATAACGTGGTTATGAGACTACGAATGTTGTTATATTTTTTATTTTCCATGTAAATCTCTCGTGAATCGCTTATTGTATACATTTGCTATAAAAAGTTATGAATGCCTTTAACGAGCGGTTTTGTTGTGATTTTTCATGTTTCAAGGTCCTTCTTATTGAGTAGATTCTTGAAATGTATCGTTTTCTAAATCCGACACGCTATAAATAAAAGATAAGATTGACACGTATACCTATTGCATGCCGTCAATTAAACAACACAACTCGTGAGAACGTGCACTTCGCATAGTAATCGATATTGCTTCAACAGAAACGGTAATTAATAACTACGCAATGACAAATCGTACTACACCTACGCCGACATGGGACTTCGATAGGTATACCTTGCGAAATCTTGTAATCGAATAAATTCCCTAACTTCAAGTAACATAAAGGAACCCGTTGCTAATATTTCTTTAGTATGAATCAAACATAAATGTAAAAACGATGGATTTAATAGATTAATAACTTGCAAGTTATCAAAAGTTATTTATTTACTACCCCAAAGACATGAAACCCATCGATATTGTGCAATCAAAACATAGTTTTCCTCAATAATCGTTTGCCACAACCGTCGAGTCGAGTCCAGTCGACACAACGTAGAATTGTATGCGTCAACGCATTGCACATAGCGATCTGAGTTGTACTACCTACTTGTACGAATGCAACATTACTTACTGACACAATGAAATTCGCCACGGCGGTAATGCCGGTAATATTGTACGGCCAATCGCTGTTACGACCACAGAACAGATACTCGATAGAAATGCCTTCCGCATTCCACCTCCCATCGACACCGGTGTTGCCAAACGCATTTGCACTATTTGCGTACTTACATGGTCAAATTTTGGTACATCTTTAGCTAATACCGTAAATACCTACTGGTTAATATACTCGTTCCCAATCAATACAACTACACTTAAACTTATAAGAGGTACTCTTGGTTCCACACTAATATTGACAGAATAGGAATGTGGCGGACAATTCAAAGTCTATCAGTATTAAAGTTTATTGCAAGGTAGGATGATACACGTTAATTATTCTCAGTTACTGTTACAGTTACAGAACTCTAGTTGTTACGGCAACAAATGTAATGTTTTGGCCACAATGGACATTGCGGCTATTGAATAAATTAAAGGGCTCACACAAAACAGAATTGCTGAAAGTTTAAGTACCATGAAGTCCTTGAGGTACGAATTACGAAGTACGAATACAAAACTCACATACAATGTGACGATTCTATTGTATAATTACTCTACAGTTAAATTGCAATAAACGTTCAAATGATACAGAGTAGTCCAGGCAATGAGTTTTACTCCAAGCATCAAGCGAAACACTCTATTTGGGTACAAACGATTAACATTTCATGTACGTTTGTTACACGGGACAGCACGTATGCGAGACACAGCGACCTCTACGGTCCTTTGTTAGAACCGGACCGTTGAAGGTCGGCCCTTATTTATTATGTCCGACTGTGACAATTCTGTCGTATGAATCTGGGTATGACAGAAACAATATCCTGTTGTGTTTGTTTATTCTCGAAATAACATTCCATTTATTTTTGACGCATACTACTTTGATGATAATCACAAACAGATTTTCCCTTAGAAGATTGTATTGTCTCTTTTATATTAATATTATACAACCGAGAGTCTATGTAGGATCAACAGTCAATTTTCATTTTTTATCATTCTACTTGGAAGTCACTTAAAGATATTATGGCCCGAACTGTTTTCCTCACTTCTTGTAAATGTAACAATATTATAATATTTATGATACTTAATTTGTAAAATTGGTATGGCTCTTTATTTAGATAGCATGTGTACGACAATAACATATAGATTTAGATTTGTTTAAAATCTTCTTTATGTAATTTCTAAGGCCGGCTTGCTTAAATTATGTATACAAAAGCATCTTCTACTTTGAAATTAAAGTAAAGGTCTATTAATTACTAGCTCTCTTAATGTCTATATACTTCATTATTTTGTATAGTCTGATTATTTGTATTCTTCATGTTACAGATGTCTTCTATCTCGGGACTTTGTGAGGTTGGGCAAGTGGTTCGTGCAGCCGTACGATGGCGACGAGGAGGACGTCGGCAAGAGGTATAACAATATTTTGGAACTCTATATATATTTCATAACACTACAATTTATTTAACATTGGTGCAAATGATAAAAGTTATGGAAGTTCTATTTGAAACAGTTACCTGCAATGAGCGGTTTCAAATATCACCTCTGTGGTCAAACACAAGGGTGCACTTCCTATATTACAATGAAGATCTCTGTGTTGCACTCGTTAAGATATTAGAGTGTGACTTCGTTCTCCTTCAAACATTTTATCACTACACATTTTTATGTTATAGATATATTTATGTGTCGTGTAACTAAGGTGTCATTAAATGTAATTCTTAGGGGTAATAGTAACTTATTAACGTAACACAAACATGGTGCTGTGCCATCAATAACACCAGTAAATTATATACTGAACATCGGATCACACTTATTTGATATATGTACGGGAAATGAACGAGGTCCATGAATTACATAAACAATAATTGAAACTTTGCATCCTCTCGCAGCAGCCCGTGGCACCTGTCGTTCTCGTTTGCGTTCTTCCTGCACGGCGAGAGCACGGTGTGCGCGTCCGTGGACGTGCGCCAGCACCCGCCCGTGCGCACGCTCACCGCGCGCCGCCTCGCGCGCCTGCACGCGCCAGCGCCCGACCGCCCCGACGCCGCCAAGGGTAACCCGTCATATATGTACATGGCTGATGACGTTGCACAAAATGTTATATAGCTTCTGACCGTGATGCCACTGGTCTGAAGTGTGGTCAGAAATGAACTGAACTGCTATTAAAAGAAGAGTATACAGAATATAGATACAGAA
>DWNJ01002537.1:0-10439 GCA_018250275.1 Udranomia eurus
GTGTCCTAATGGAGCAAAACACGTTTTCGTAAGCTTTTATTGGGTTCCGTTCGTTCGTTCGTCGATCTTCTTGTATCCGGTCTGTGCCTCTGTTATTTCGTGTATATATGTATGACGTTATATATGTCTAACGATAATTTTGATTATAGTTTTTAATATTTTAGAAAAGCTACACTTAACTTTATTGTACTGTACGCGACCTTAATAGAACATCTTTTATATGGTTTTGTTAATAATGGTTTTATTAAGATGCCACTTCGGTAGATAGCAGAAATTGCTCTCCTTTATGGCCGTAGCTCAAATTCTTCTTTAATAAGGCCAGATCCGGCATGCTATACAAAGCGGCCACGTAGTTGATATACGTTATAATGGTGATGGACAAAAATTATAGTCCGCGGGATGTTACTACAATAATTAAAAAAAAAATATATGATGGTGACACTACAACCACCGAGAGTATATTCTATCTACTTTTTATATGTATGGATCTCCTCTGCGCGGCACTATGTTTATCTACACTACGAGTATAACGCGTGTGACATTTATGCGTGAACTATGTAAGTACATTTTTATAGACTGTGTGTCTATAAAAATGTTTCACAGGTATAACTCATTTATCTTGCTTCTATTACATGACCAAAGACTGACAATCTGCGCGAATTTAATTTCCGTTTACATGTTTATGCCGATACATGTTCATAAACTCGTACGAGTACCTATTATGAAGTTGTAACCTGCCTTAATACGAGTATTATCATGATTACATTTTTATGTTTTTTGTTACAGGTAACATCTACGCTGCTTTAAACACATCAACAAGACACACTACTAAGTTCAGTACTGTTATCATAATATTAATACTTGAAGCTTTGGTAAGTTTTCTACGACAATTACACGGACGGAGGAGTATGAAATTTGGCACAGTCAAAGTTTATACGGAAAAGCAAGAAGTTAATATTTATATAATAATACATTAGAAATACATTAAATTAGTAAAAGAAACCATTACGCACACACCCATGCCTTTGACGCACACATGTATATAGACACCCTGTTATACACGGAACAGGAATTTGAATACTCAATCGAGAGTGACGTGAGCGTCGGGAATGACAACCAATCAAAATAATATTTTAAATAATTCTATAGGTATAACAATGTAGATATTTAACGTCAAACATTACTGTACATTGCATGACCGCGGCGGAGATCCCTCCCCGGAGTTACCCATCAAAAAGCCGTGTTTCGTAACTCTGAAAGTGACATTATTCCCGAGCCACAATTCCGCTCCACGAGATTGATGGCCCAATTCGGAGTACTGCAATTTGTTACACGTTATTTAGGAGCTTATTTGGGTATTGTAGTCAGTTAGATAAACTGTCCGACTTGGCTATAAATCGTCAT
Source organism: Udranomia eurus (assembly GCA_018250275.1). Classification (NCBI taxonomy): domain Eukaryota; kingdom Metazoa; phylum Arthropoda; class Insecta; order Lepidoptera; family Hesperiidae; genus Udranomia; species Udranomia eurus. The sequence continues at coordinate 1,405 of DWNJ01002537.1, forward strand.
CGCAAATGCATGGTGCAATGGACTGTGATAAGGCTGATAATGTCGCCGGATTATATTGATGTTCTATAGGAAGGTTTAGGCTTAGTCTAGGCGCTTATCTCCGTTTTTGCCAATATCGGGCGACGCCTGAATGTTATTTCTAGTTGAGAAGTCTTCCAGTGTCGTTAGAAACGTAAAAAAATATGCGAGGTAACTCCAATGGGCTTGGTACGCTTTTCATTTTGCAAGGAGGCCTTGCCTACCGAACGAAGCAATCGAGTTAGTCATCAAGATTAGAAACACATCTGTTGTTGACCTCATACAGGACTTCAATTCTGTCTGTGATTGATCACAGGTGATTGAGAACTGCAGAGACACCGTACCATCAGAAATACTGCACCCTCGTTTTCCATGTATCTAAATATTATAAAATATTAGGCACTTGTAAAAAGTGAGGAAGGTCGAAGATCGTGTATGCTGGCGCGCCCTGGGGGAGGCCTATATCCAGCAATGGAGTGATGATGTTTGTTAAAAATGATAAAGTTCTACTTATTATAGGCGTATTCCGGGCTAGCCAAAACAATTATCACAAATAATTAACTATTTATTTGCTCTCCGCACACGTTAGTGCATGACGAGGCATAATTACTGCGCCGCGACCACTGCAGCGCGGATTGATTGCATAAGGGTGGTGTCACAAGTCAGCACTGATTTGCATTGAGTTGGGTGATTCCTGATTTAGTACAACGTGAACGGAAGACTTAGACGAACGCTATATTCCCTAGTTTTCAGCCTCGGTTCTGAATCTCTCTCTCTCTGTCTCTGTAAAAGGTACCACCTTCAAAACCTAGCTGGTATATGTAAAAAGTAACGTCTATATACATAGACTTAGACACTACTACTACACTACGTATGAACATGATTATTTGTATCTAATAGTGTCGCTTTATTAAAGATAATAGCTATTAAGCTATAAGTACTGATCCAGTAATATTGAAATAGATGTTCCCTCCTTCCGGAAAACAAAAAACATTAAAAACTTCTACTACCTCCGAAACTTTCGATGGGGGAAAATATGAGATCCAACGATAGTGCGGCACAAAAGAGATTTACCGTCTAGCCCCTCAGCCTGTCTACAATTTCCGCAATTTAGACCTCAACTTTGCAGACTCAACACTCCAGGAAACTCAACACTCTAGGAAACTTATCATGGGTGAGGGTTCCTTCAAGGAGTTTGTCCGTTTCGAGTTTCTCAAAGCGACGTCGCGTCTAAGTTTGTGTATAACTGGTCTGACGCGCGTCATGTTCAGTTATGGGATTTTTGTTTTATTGTAATGATTACACACAATGGACTACAATTTTTGTCCGTGCCCTTGTTTGCTGTATTCTTTGTTACTAGTTCTATTGGTCTATTAACAAGTCTGCAGTTAACTGTTTATAAGTACGTATACGTTACAATTGACTTGCTCCGTTGAAATTCAGGAAAAAACTAACATCAGGTACCACTGGTAGATGTAATAATTCGATCGCGTAAACGTTGCCAATTTTTTCAAAACTAGTCCATAGTAATGTTAGTAGACCGTCTAAATTGCTGCTGGATTTAGGCAACATAGTAGCATAGTAGTAATTTAAATTAGTTACCGTTATAGCATGACGTAATACACTCCAGTCCTTCAGAGGAACAAGTCCAGCTAAGAAACATAAGGAGGGTTACGGCCAGTTACCTTTTCAGTTTTCGTAAGTTAAATTTACGTATGGAGATGTTTATCTCTCATATGTCAACATGTAAGTAGAGACATAGCTCTATTGTCTAGGTTGGTCTGAAGCCAATGTGCCTTTAGCGACCAAGGTTCCGTATTCCGGATTCGGGTCGAATAATTGTCTTTCGGCCAAGTAGGTAGTGTGTAATGCTGTCTGTGCGTGCCATTTATGCGGAACCTTTGACGTCATGTCTTCAGTGTTCATGTGTAAGCCCAAGTGTTCTATAGACACGCAAATGCACACACGCACACACACGCACGGAGACACACACAAGTACACAGACGCATAGAGCATCGAATAGAGACACGTGTTCCAAGTCAATAGAACTTCAATAGACGCACATACGCATAACCCACAAAATCAAATAGAGTAGATGACATACAATCTTCTTTGATAATGCTTATCTTTGAGTGCGATCGCTTATGTGAACTGTGTACAATCGCTTATGTATATGTGATCTATGATGTGCTAAACGTCTGTCAGAACCTGTGTTAATGCGTTAACTATCTGTCATTATCCGTGCAATTATGCTTAGTTGGAAACTGGCATAAAATCGCAACGTCGTCGTCGTGTTACTAAGGAAGTTATCTAATTGGCGATTGATCCCAGTCCGTCAATGTTCCGGTCAATCACAATTTGTGACTCGCGCGGCACCCTCTGGCCCCATTGATTGGAATTGATTGGTACCATCTTGGAGCGCTGATTTGCATGAGGAAGTCGTTTAAGAATTTGCCTTTATTATTTGCGTTTAATGTTTGTATGTATACGTTGAAACTAATCGTCGTATGCGTCAATTCGCATTCGAAAGGCGAGTCGGAGTATGCTCCAGACCTCGCAGTTGCGAGAAGAGACCCGTGCACAGCCCAGTTGTGGGACATGAGAAGGGGTGCGGCCACTCGTCGTATTTATTTTCATCAATAGCCTATTTGGATATGCTTTTACTAATGAACATTCATTAGAAACGTTTCACAGCTACAAGTATTGTACTATAGTTGGTATATAAATAGCCAAGCTAAGAAATTATACGCTTACATGCGACATCTCATATAATTTTAGTTCTATATTTGATTTAATGCGGAGATACATGTGCTTTGAAAAAGAGTCCTGCACGTTCGTTTGATACTCTTCTTCCTTTGAATATTCCTTAACGTTTGAATATTGCTATATGGAGATCAAAGGCTTCGATGTGGCAAAGCAAGTCGCCTATTAACTACTGTTACACGATTTAAATGCTTCGTAGACACGAGCTTATGAATGTATAATTGAGTATGATTGATGTCGAGGTGTCGTCGAATAACGTGAGCATGATATAAATACTTACCTACCTATATACCTATACCTATGTACCTAGTAGTTTGTAATTATATTGTATAATGTGTATTTTTCGATGGGCCTCATTTGCCTAAAATTAAATAATAAATAAAAATAAATAAGCATTTGTATGTACAAACCAGCGTCTTCCTACGACTTTGACCACTTGGAATTCAGGTTACATACAATATTGATTGTACGTTCATGATCTTGATAATTAATGATCTTGATATACAATGTAATATATTTCAAGGAAGGTCCTTTTTAATTTAAAGCAAAATTTTAAGTTGTGCCCGAATTTACGTCAATGTTTACATTTGTACACAAAAAACACACACACGCGTGCAAAAAACAAAAATACGAGTTACGAGTAAGTAACGAAATTAAGTAACTAACAAAGTAAAAAAACATGTTTTAAGCTAAATACGTAATAGAAGCCAACACGCATTGGAATACTGTGTTGGACTATGCTTCAGGTTTTCCCCAATCGTGGTTAGTCCCATGCCGAGCAGTGGGACAGTCGAACCCGAAGTTGAGTGACAGATAATGCTTTTAAGCGTTAAGTCCGCGTTTTGTAGTTTGTTGGTCAATAAAGTATAAATCTATACATATATAATAAATCTGTAAGTGATTGCTGTCTGTACTGTCTGTACTGGAAGATACCTAAGAGAAACCGATTTTTAAGGGTCTTTATTAGAGACTAGAACCCAAAAAATGACTGATGTTTTGTCTGTTTATCGGTTTGTCTGTGTGTTTGTGCATGCTAATCTTAGAAATGGCAGATTCACTCACTCACTCACTTCACTGATGTATTGTATTTGTATGTATTGTTTAGCTTCACTTAACATTTAGCGTTTGTTTAATAAAAATCGGTTCATAAATAAAAAAGTTGTTGACGGGGACGGGGAGGCGGTGCGAAGTTCGCCTGGCCAGGTAGTAATTAAATTAATAGTAAGGGTTACGGCCAAGTGAGATAAAAAAACTCCTTAGCTCATCAAAAAGCCTCTATATCTCAACGTTCGCCCGTGTAATATCAAACCTAATTTGGCATTCGGGGGGCGTGCATTCGAGTTGAATGCAGGTTGCGCGTTACCGTATCACTCGCTGGGAAGTCACGCCATCTGCATCTGATATGAGCTAACTGGCTTATGTATAGCTAACTGGCTTATGCTTGTAACTCGGTTCGTGTTTAGCTGTTTGACTGGAGAGTGGGGTTGCTAGTGTACACAACGTTGTACTGTGTGAAATATAGATGAAGGGATGTAGGATTGTAGGAGTAGGAGATTGTAGGGGCATGGAAACATTTATGAATATATTGAGAATACAATTGAAACGAATTAATCTTCCTATTTCATTTCGTGCATAAATAGGAGATAAATCTACACCTATTAACATCGTTAAACTTTTTACAAGTAGAAGAACAGAATAATAATAAGAAATTAGAAAATGGGGAAAACAAAAAAATATAAACTAAAGATTTCTCTTTCAAACGGATATCAGTTGAAGTGTTGTTTCAGAATACGGCAAGCCGGCTGACGTGCAAAGCATCATTTAGATGTTTTTTAAATGTAAAATCAATTCATGGAAACCATGACTCAAGGATAACCACAGTTTCTTTAACTGTAAAATGTATTTACTTAATCTTTTGACGGTACGTCGGGTATTGGAGAATCCCTGAATACTCCTATCATAGCGCACAGACCGTGTATGTGGGGTCCATTACTTTCCGGGGACTAACATTACGTCGTTCGTGCAAACAGCGGCGTGCAGTTAGCGATCCCCCGGGACCTGATGCGAGCGTGTGCGAACGTGCAGGGACGTGCGGGGATGAACCCGATCCGTATGCAAATGCCGTCTCCGCCAACCGCAAGTTTTCGTATTAAAATCTAAGGTTAGCTAAACGTATCTCGGCTGTGCTCATAGTGCGAGTACAATTTGGAAAAGGGAAATTTGATTGGAGTATCATGAACGTAGAGACCGTGAATGTGGTGTTCATTACCTTCCAAGGACAGGGATTGTTTTTATCAGGAAACATAATTAACTATTATGTTGTCCTTATGTAAAAACAATAGAATAGTGGTTATTATGAAAAGAGTGTTTCTAAAGAGCTATTTTCCTGTGGAGTCCAATTATGTTTATTTATTTATTTATCATTTGAAGAAGAGTACAATAAATGAACACCATAACAATAGCATCAGAAAAACCATGGAGGTTTGTGTTGTATGCAATAGTGTAATAACACAGTTTGCATCACATGTGTAATAATATAATTACTAAACTAAAAATAATAATAACAATATTGAATTAGATACATTACCATCAGACTGTGAACAATCCAAAAAGATGGAAGCGAATGAGTTTGATGAATTGAATTTCAAGTATAGAAATATTTATTAGAAAACTAAGTTAGATTATTTAAAAAGTGTAATTCCAAGTGTTAAGCACTGGCATTTTACCGTGGCACTGGCAGATCTTGAAACTTTAAAATGCCTTTAAAAGCTTCTGAGATATACTCGCTGATTAATCATTCTCGCAATATATTACACGATTTTATAGTTCCATGACGATGTTTGCACTAGTTCTATAGGATTCAACAACTCCGTCCAAACTAGTCCTTTGGAAGGATTAAACTGTAGTCCCCCCCTCGATATCAGCATAACGTGCTAAAGGCGCTTGTTTGAGTTTGTCCGCACAAACGGAACTAGTCGTTAAACTATCTCTGTTCTCTATCTCAGTTTGAATTTAATTAGTGCTTAATAAAAGTTGAAAACATCTCGTGGTTCTACTCCCTACTCGACGTTATAACAGCAGTGTTCTTGCTGCTGTGTTCCGGTTTGAAGGGTGTGGTGGTGGTGGTGGAAGGGAGACATACTGAATCGAGGCGTTCTAACTCATTCACGGGTAGCAACGAACTTCAATGCTCTCTTGGGTAACTTAATGGATTACTTAAATTAACTGGATAATTACATAATGATATTATTGTCACATCCGCCCATGAATAACAACAGTACCGTAGGCGCCAGTGACAATTTACCACAAGAAGAATAGTTACAACGACTTGTTGTATGAAATCTTCATAGGTAGGTGGATATGTATGTGTATATTGTATGATTGAAATGAGGATGTATATAAACTCCCTGCAATATGTTTGAAAGTTATGTAGGCGTAGTCTATGATCCTGTTTCTCGTGCAGAAGTTGCAGAAGTACAGTAATGGACGAAATTGAAAGCCCTTTCGTGAAATAAATAGTAAATGAAATGTATTTTTTTTACTCCCTGATAATTAATAGATATTATCAGTGAGTACTTATAAAAGAGAAGGCAGTATGTGATACGTCGCCAATATATTCATGCAAATTGTGTTTTTATTTAGTTTCAAATAATAAAAATCTTTGGAATAAGTTTTACGAGTTAGGACGAAGGTTATTTGTGTATTAATCCATTTCAATGTTTTTGTTTATTTCGTATATAGTGTAATTGACAAAAAAATGTCTTCATTCGCATCATAGTTCGAATAAATAATAACATAGGGAAGTCTGTACACGTAGGAAACATTTTTATTACATCATATAAATATCACAATTAAAAGAAATTGGCCAGCGGTGTGATACAATAATTAAATCTGAATCCCAAAGGCCGAATTCAATTTGTTTCACAAACCAGAACCTGCGGTGGCCCTGTTACGAGCAGTATGCGCGTGGCACGTCCGCAGCCCTAATAAATGTGTTTCAACCCTCGAATATGAAACGCCCTTGAATGTGAAACACATCCCGATAATATGATGATGATGTATTTTAACAAAGGGGTAGGTAGTACCAGTAGAAGGTACACGCTGTATTGTAGGACGTGACACGCATACGAGTCGACTGTTCGAGACCCGTATGTTCATCATTGGACTGATATCTATACATATAATAAATCTGTAAGCGATTTCTATCTGTATGGAAGATATATAAGAGAAAGCCTCTTTAGGGGTATTTATTTATAGAATAGAACCCAAAAAAAATATTTTGAGAATTTTTGTGTTTGTCGGTTTGTCTGTACGTTTGTGCACACTAATCTCAGAAACTGTATTCTATACACAATTATCTAAGGAGCTCTGCACAACTGGTTATGTTCATCATTGGATTAATATGAAGATAGTGATGCATATGTTTTTTCATTTGCAACAAACGAAAAAATATATGTTTTCAGTCCACCTAATGGCGGATGGTCATCGCCGTCCATAGTAAACCAGTATTCGATCAATGATGATCGTTGCCGCCTGGTAGTAAAAATCCTTTCAAAGGTACCCGATATGGGTAGGGCGTACTAAAACCACCTCGGTGGCCTCCTGTGCATTGTAAGGGTACTCAGCAATTCCGACGAACTGTCCCTTCTGAGTACCCACCAGCAAGTCGCTGCATCAGGCACGTCTCGTGGGGAGATGACAGGCAGGAGACATGCGCAGGAGGAGCGGAGGAGAAGTCCCGCCACTCGCAACACGGACCGAATTCGTCCAGTCCTACGATAACGAACAAATTCGGTACCAAAACAAAAACCGTAATTATCCGGGGACCTCCTCGTTCGCAATAAAACACTTATCTCCAGTAAACAGGGTGGTAGCGGTGCGGCCGTGATTAATAAACGCGACAAATTTCCGCCACACCGGCCCTCGGTCGCCGCTAATTCTTTAATTAACTCGCGGCGATACGACCGCCTTTGGGGAATGAGTAATTGAGAACGAAGTGCAATATTTTTTTTCGTTCGCTTAGTATAGGTAGATGAACATTATGTTTAGTCCGACTTAGAATGGTAAATTGAGTACGGACTAGCTGTATTGCTTTAAGAACTAGCAATACAGCTAGCTAGCAAGCAGGGGAAGCCTAAAGAACCACATCAACCTTTTTTGTCCTGAAGGCAGATCCAGTCTACAATCATAAAGTAATATCGATAATTGTCAGAATATCAAGACAATAACTAAAATATAATAATAACTAAATAAACTCGAGCGATCCTCATGAAATTCTTTACACACATTGTCATGAGTACAAAAAAGACGTTGATACTGTTTTCGAGGCAGAGATAAAAAAATATGCGAGCGAAGCGGTAGTCGAAAGCTAGTGAGCTACAAAAGGTAGCGCCAACCGAAATCAATACGCCGATAAGTGAACAAGCCCTCGGCCGCCGCGGCGTGCACAAATAGGGCGCGAACTCGTGTCACGCATTTTCACTGTCAATATTGACGACGAGTTTAATTAGTATGCATGCGAGTTTAATGGCGGCTCGATGGTTCGCGGGAGAAATCGTTGTGACCGAACAGGTGGACGAAACACGTAACGATTTTCAGTTGTCTTATCGGTTGGTAAGTAGATTGTGGGATGAGCGATTTCTATGCCGTATCAGAAAACTGCGGATGGGTAATTGGAGTATTCCATAATATCCATCCCGAATTAACAGCGTGCAGATAACACCGGCGCCATTTGTCTTTATTTAGCGACGCAAGGAACGCGGTCGATGGAATAAAAGCAATTTGGCAACTCCGCCGGGACACCCGGCCCGAGAGCCGTGCGTACGTACTCCGAGCGTTATTTATTAGCTCGCTGAAAGAGCAATTATCTTTGACGTTACACGGCGAACGTACACAGAACACACGCCGAGGAATTTAGAGGATCCAGGGGATACAAACGGCCGCGCTCACTTAGAATTTAATGATTCCTTAGTGTCACGAGAGGATACGGAGAGAGAGATACAAACTCGCGCTAGGTAAATGATTACTTAGTGTCACAAATTGCATAACGGGACTTAGAGATAACCGACTCTGTTTGCGGCTGAAAGATAATGAATAAATAAAAGCAATGTAGGTTTGCGTAGATGCTAACGTTTTAGTTTACATTTTTTATGAATGAAATATAACTATGGCTTAAGTATTTTTTTTTTATACCTGGGATGTAGCAAACGAGCATGCAGTCCACCTGATGGTAAGTGGTCACTGCCGCCCATGGA
>DWNJ01002538.1:0-10439 GCA_018250275.1 Udranomia eurus
CTTACCGTGCCCTCCGAAGCACGGTAACGCGCATGAAAATACCACTATCGGTCAGACCAATCCAGTTACTGGCTGCGCCCGACGTTGCTTAATTTGCACCATCGTATGCGATCTACATAAGCCAAAACATACAAATATGATAAATCAGAATACATGGTAGAACATTTCATGGGTAGGACCCTGGAGGTACTACCGCCACACCTATTTCTGCCTTATAACAGCAGTATTATCTCTGCTGTGTTCTGGTTTGAAGGGTTTGTTAAGGGAGACATACTTAACCGAGGCGTTTCCACTTAGTTTTGAGGGGTAGCAACGTATCTGTGGTGGCAACCTAAGAAAGAACTTCGGTCCAGTCTTGGCTTGATTACACTTGTCCACGGGCGGCAGTGACCTCTTACCATCAGGTGGACGGCATGTTCGTTTGCAACTGAAATGTAATAAAAAAAACTGTGCTCGCGTATTTTCGAGAGTGTATTTCCAGCTAAAGGTTAATTGAGTTAGGCGTAGACAAAAACGTAGTAGGTAGCGTGGCCTCGATCGATGGTAGACGAAGCCCGATGGCCGGGAAGTCCCACAAGCGAAGGTATCGGGTAATAGGCGAGTTTACTATTGTTTGTGTCCCTCCTTCAGTGACAGCTATACGTTATTTATAATGTGAATACAATTTGGTTGTGGAGTGAAAAAAGAAATAGAATCATTTTTCGAACTGAACATTTTATGTTGAATGAAGATTGAAGCTGTTGTCATTTATTTTTAAATTCATATGAAGTTCATTTTTTAAACTGAACGTCTCAAATTGTAAGGCAAGAAGGTGTTCGAATCTATTTGTAAATGAATATGGAATCTACTGAATTTAATTTATTCTGTATGATATCGTTTATGTTATAACGACGCTGGAAAGCATAATTAAAATATATTCAGGAGGGCTAAAAATTTGAAAAAATCATAAGAGGAAAACGCGCGTTCTCTAAATGGTCCTAAATTCAACTAAATTTTGTATGAGTTTTACTTAAATACATGGACTGCTGTTTTCCGAGATACTAAGTATATACGAGTATATAATATTATGTCTTCCTGCGTATATGTAAAAATTCAAACATCACGTTATGCTCGTTGACCGATGAGGTGGTCTGCGTCTGTTCGCTACTGCGTTCAGACTCAAAAAATATTACGAATAATGACCTGAAAATCAGATTCATTGTTATATGTTCCGATAAAAAATATCTTTGTCATACCTACCTGAACTCAAAAAAAAACGAAGCACCAAATAATTTGACGGTTGACGGACTCATATCCCACGCGGGCGGGACTCTGTTTAAAAAATAATTGTGGCAACAAAAAAATTAATAATCCATATCCCCCGAGGATTACACGACAAACGCATTTTAGATGGCCACACTGAATCGACGCATCGAAATTAAAAAGCTAAAAAAAAGAACGCCTTCAAATATGTTCTATCGGGAATACCATTTGACAATCAATATAAGGTGTGATTCTATCGTTCGATCCATAGACATAAGAGTAAATAGAATAGAATTGAAGGTGGGTTACACAAATACTAATATGTCGTATTAGTTAGTCCCTGGTGAAATTGCAGTGAACATCTACCAACCAAAATAAATTTAATCAAATAAATTTTAAAATTATTAAAAATCTATCTGCCTGCGCTAAAATATCTTCCTGCGCAACTATTGAGTATTAAAATCGTTTACATCACACATGTGTGATTACCTTGGTTAGGTTACGAGGACTAAAAACAGAGCTATGGGATTGGTTACATCGGTCTCGGTACAGCACGTTTGTTATTTCTATTCTATACAACACCTTTGTATGTAGGAGGCATCGTGGTTCCACGGAGTCACCACCGCCACACATATTTCTACCTTATAACAACATTGTTCTTGCTGTTCTGATCTGAAGGGTGTAAGCGAGACATACATAATAGAGACGTTCTAAGTCCTCAGGGGTAGCAACGCCTGTAATTGATCTAAGAAAGAACTTGGATCCTGACTTCGGAACAGATATCCATGGGCATCTCAATCTATACATATAATAAATCTGTAAGTGACTGCTGTCTATACATGGAAGATATCTAAGAGAAAAACATTTTCGGGGTCTTTATTTAAAGAATAGAACCCAATAAAAATATTTTTAGAATTTTTGTCTGTTTGTCTGTGCGTTTGTGCACGCTAATCTCAGAAATGGCTTTGATTTGAATGCAATTTCCACTGATGCATTGTGGTAAGCTCTTAACATTTAGTGTTTGTTTCATTAAAATCGGTTCATAAATAAATATGTTGTGGGAAGGGGACGGGGCGGGCGGCGGTACGAAATGCGCCGGGTCAGCTAGTTAACAAAAATGGTTATTGCCATTCTAGTAACTATTTATTTCTATGGTCCGTTCCAAACGTCAGTGCCATCTATTGCAAGTGCTGTCACCTGTCGCGATGCGTGTGAATGCGATCTGTATTTATCATCGATCAATGATTTGGCAAAAGTTTTACAAAGGAGTCTTTATGTTTTGATACGGGTGGACATATCGCAAACTTGCCTAGCCTTGTACAACTTATCAATACGCTTAATCAGCATCAAATTGTTAAGATTTGTTCGGTGAGGTATAGTTACTTATATGAAGGTGAGTTAAATATTTCTACCCCCCCTCTACCTCCAATATGACTGACTTATAACTTAGGTAAGTTTAAGAAACATTCATTTATGTGTTTGATCACACTAACTTTATTAATTTCACTAATTCACCATGAAAAGAGTGTGGAATAAATAGTTCATACTTGGAAGGGGGATTTGAGGGGACTCATCAAAGAAATGTTGAATACTACATTCTTATGTTATTTAAAGACTTAAAGTTTAAAAAGTAGCATTCACTTTAGCTACTTCCTTGGCACAAAAAATATAGTAAGTATCTAACACAGTTAGCCTCATATAGTTTTGCCATAGAATTTGAATATAAGAAGCCATTTAAAACCGATAAATATTCAGTCTTTTGCCTTATAAAATTAACTCCTAATTCGAACGAAGACTTTTAGAAGCTTTTTAAACAAACTTAGAACTTTTAACTCTAACATTATACTATAATGAATTATTATTTTCAAAGACATTTTTATTATACTATAATGAATTCTTATTTTCAAGGTGGTAGAACCTTTTATGGTTCGATTCCGTAGGCACCACCGCCAGACCTATTTCTGCCTTATAACAGCAGTGTTCTTGCTTCTGTGTTCTGGTTTGAAGGGTGCGTCAGGGACACATAGCCGTGACGTTCCATCTTAATCCTCAGGGGTAGCATTCGTGGTCGACCTAAGAAAGTACTTCGATCTTGTCTTGGTTACAGATGTCCATGGGCCATGGCTCATATTAGAAAAAAGTTAATATCTCCACTAAACATGCGTAGAAAATCATCGTATGAAAAGCTAATTTGGTACCATTTTATCGTAGGTACAACTGAAGACTAACTAATTGACTAATGCCTTGGGTGGTCTATTCTGAAAATAGTTTCTAGTACTTGAAATGATTGTAACTGTATCGATATAATAAGATGTACTCGAAATAAAGAAATATTTCTAAAACTACTTTTTATTTAACCCTTGACGTTTCTTAAAAATAAATACGTACTCGCCCGATCTAAAATTAGCCCAGCATTCCAAGTTTCCTATTACAATTTTTTACCCTGCGATCGAGACGGAGAAATACGATGCAAGCGCCTAAGAGCCCACGTTTAAAAGGATTATTCCGTAGCCGCCATGACACTCGAGAGAATCAAAAAACGAAAAATAATTGTTGGGGATTAGCTGCCAGTGTCAAAGTGTTAAAATCGAACACACGGCGTCTAATTTGACAACGCTGGCCGAATCTCGGTGTGTGCGATCAAAACGCCGAGAAAAAAATAATATATTTGACAAGTGTGTCACATTTCTGTGGGGACGTGACACCTCCATCCGAAGTTGACAGTGGCTTAGTGTGATTCAGTTTTTCAACAAAAATCTTGATTGAAATTTCATTATTTAATTACCCACGTTTGGCGCGAACCCGTTCCCAGATTAGTTTTAATGCAACAGATAAAATAGGCATCATAATCAAGTGTTTGTTTATCGATGGCTCGCCACCCACGTAACCTGTAAATAATTGTTATAGGTATTTATTTACAATAATTTCGTTTATACTTAGAGGAGTTGGTAGAAGTTCTCAGATTACTTCGCGGCTGCCTTTCTTTTCGTAACTAACTTCTTTTTCTAACTTCCATCGTAAACCTTAAATTTTAATACAGAAGAATCTATAATTCTAATGTCTAACTTTAAGTTGTCTTCTTTACATCATATTTTTTTCTTTCTTTCTTTTGCAATCCCGACAGCGCGTGCTCAATCAAGTTAATTCTAAATATGGCCTACACCCTAGTTTTTTTGTTTAAACTCTCGCTTTTGTTCCTACTACTACTACCTGATGGTGAGTTCTCACTAACGCCCATGAAAATGAAATGAAAAGTCAATTATTTACTGTTGACTACTTGACAAAGGCATTACAAACAAAATAATTAGTCTAGAACAGCCTACCCTATTCGGGCATACAATAACAATAATATAATTATATAATTAATCTTTTCGATAATACAATTAACAATTTTTAAGTGCGAACTTCGTACCGCCTCCCCGTCCCCGACCCACAACTTTTTTTAGGCAAGACCCCTTCAAATGCCAAATTTTCTCTTAGGTATCTTCCATGTACAGACAGCAATCACTTACATATTTATTATATGTATAGATTTAGTTTGATTTATTTTAGGTTTTTATTTATTTATTCATTTAATTCCGTTTGATGGAAATTTGTAATCAAGATCTGTAAAAGAGCAGTTTGGATGTAAAAAGTATAAGATAGGTTAGATTGTAGAGTTTTGTACCCCGTCATAATATCGGATGATGACAAAATTGCGGATCGTGCGTAAACAGCTAAGCGGCTTTAGCACCGCTCGAGTTATTTAACTTTAACACGAGAGTCAATGTATTAAAGGTTATTAAAGACCTGTACTTTTAGGAATCTTGTACTTAGTCTTGATAACGTTATAGCGACGCCTATTAGTGATGCCTAAATATAATGTAGTTTTAGTTTCCAGTTTTAGAAACGGATTCTTGTGTTCATTCATTTTAACGGAATTTGACATACAAGATCGTTACTGAAAAGGAATTTTGTGCAAATTTTGCAAAATAACTTTTTATACCATTGTGCTGGTAAGCTTACAGTCCACCTGATGGTAAGTGGTCGCTGCCGCTCATGAACATTTGTATGACGTGTAAAGAAAGGAGCTTTTGGATGTAAAAAATATGGCGTAAGTCCAAAATGGCAATTCTATTCTAGTACACCCCGTCATAATATCAGATGCCGACAGAATCGCGGATCGTGCGTAAACAGTTAAGCGGCTTTACCGCGAGTTATTTAATGTTTACAGGAGAGCAAATGTATTAAACTTTATTAAATACTGGAGATAGGTATATTAGGAATACTACTCTTGGTCTCGACACCGTTAGACAACGCCTAGATTTAATGCCTAAATACTTATTTGGTTTGAGGTTCTGTTCCCAGTTTTAGGAACAGGTTCATTTCGTGTCTTCCCAAAGTCTTAAATTTAATAATAATGTTGTTAAATGATTTCGAATTAATATTAACTTTATTATGCCAAAATATAATAGTTTAATGAAGGGAATAGTGAACATGGCAACTATACAATATTTAATTATTTCTATTCAGGATTCTTATAGTGTTATTTATTTATATGTACGTTTTTCGTACTGATATTGAGATTATGATTAAAGCGTCAGGAGAGAGATGAAAGAAAATTAATGATTGTTGCTTTAAATTTAATTCATTTTGTTACAGTAAAACGACGAATATCCAATTTAATTCCGCTGTACTTCACAGTAAATTAATTCACATTCAATATATCACTCTATATAAACTTATACTGCAAATCTTATTTGGCTCTAAATTTAAACATTTAAAAGTAGATATACAAAAAGTGGCCAGCTGAAGATTTACAAGCTTGTGAAAATGTAAATATAAATATGTATATTTAATTGGTCTTAAAGATAAATAATTAAACTGAAATTAGTGAGACTATTTACACACAGTTTTTATAATTGTAAGTACCGACCTAACTGCCAGTAATGTCCGATTAACAGGCCTATTTTTGGTTCATATTATACAACAGATAAAAAAATTACAATCTGTGTTAATTTGTAAATGTTTCCACACCTCATTCATACTGGGCTGTCATAAAATTCGCTACCGTGGTCATCGAATGCTTAGAAAAAGTGTGGGAACTTCGTCCGGGGATGTCCTTTGTCCATGGTTCAATGCAGTTCCGTATCTATGAATGGTGCTTTGTTATTTTTTATCTGTTACGAATGTGTGTGCACAGGTGTATTTATTTTTATCTGTGATTTTCAAATAGAAATTCCATTCAAATATTTGTTTGTATTTCGAACTAGTAACGTTAGGTAACAAGACTAATCCTCAGGATTTAGTTCTTGAGCTCTTGAGGAGTTCATCATACATGTATTTAGAACTTTTTTATTACTATGAGATAACAAACACCATCAGGTGGACTAGATAGTGCACCGTAAGTGGTGACTGTCGCCCATGGACATCTGTAATCAACTCAAGGCGAAGTTCTTAGGCCGACCACAAATGCGGACCCTGAGGACTAATTTGGACTTACTATTGTGACTAATTTGGACTTACATTGTTATTGTTATTATTTGTTATAGTAACAACTAAGTACTGAGTACTACAACGAGTACTGAGTAATGAAGTAGGTGTGGCGGTGGTATCCGGAGTCTACCCCGTAATAGATTCTTACTCCTTTAAATGCTCTGGTAGACTTGATACCTAGTGAGCTAATAAGCTGTATTTTTTCTCCTGGGATATTAATTATCTTCGAGTATTTGGCATTATCACACATTCCCACTTATTTATCAACTCACTTTAGGTTCTGTCTCTTCGGGTCAAATCCTGTGATCACTTTTACACTTCCATCGTGACGAGACTTGAAACTTTGGACCAGTGTTATTGCGGATGCAAAACGGTCGACATAAGCGGATGCGGATTTTTAGAGATTCCAATCCGCGGATGCACATGCGGATGATTGAATTAATGCGAATAATTCACAATTGAGGATGCTGATGCGAATGTTCGTAACGCCTTTGTTATAACATAGCTCAGACGTATGACAATGTCTAAATATGAAGAAATGGAATTTCAATGTTATATAAGAGATAATGACTGATGTTTCTCGAATAAGCTAAAAAAAGGTTTGTGAGCCTTTTTGAAAAATCTTCTTTGCTTCTAAAATAGTATAATTGTTTTATTATTAAGAAATTGGGCGAAGATCATTCATTTGTTGCCAAAATATACATATTATATGTATGTATAGTAAGTATATAATATTTACCTTCTCAAGATTAATTTACTTAACGCCCATATTAATGGAGGAAATGAGTAATTAATTGAGATTTATTCGCTACACAGAGGATTTGATATTACCATAACTAAACAAGCAGAGACCGCTGGCTTTACTTGAGTATGTTAAAGCTTTTATTTTATTACTGTGATAGCAAACATGTGTTGCAGTTCATCTGATGATAAGTGGTCATTGCCGCACATGGATATCTGTAATCATCCCAAAACAGGATCGAAGTTCTTTATTAGGTCGGCTACAAATGCGTTGCTATCCATGAGGACTAAGTCAGAACGCCTCGGTTAAGTATGTCTCCCAGACCACACCCTTCAAACGAGAACACATCAGCAAGAACACTGCTGCTATTAGGCAGAACCGCCACAGCTAGGCGGTGGTGTCAAACAACGAAATGTTATACCACCCTCAAATCAAGCTATGAGGACTAAGTATGTATTCACTACAATGCTAGATAGCTACTAGCTACTACTAACCAGCTAGTTACTATTAACCAGTAGCGGATTTACCAGCAAGCTAAGCAGGTTCCTCAATAGCAGGCTAGAAGCGCGCAGCCCCGCGGCTTGTGTAGATCGTATACAATCGTGTAAGTTAAGCAGTCGGTCCCGGTTGTTATCTACAGATAGCAGTTACACCTCGTCGGAGTCCATTTGGGGGTTTGAAAACATTGGAAATACTGGTTGGCCAATAACCAGCTCTTCCGCCAACACGCACACAAGCGTTGCGGAGTATGCTCCAGGATTTTCCCGTTGTGGGAAGAGACCTGTGCCCAGCAGTGGGGCATGAAAGGGTTGCGGCCAAGCAGACTTCATCCTAGGGCAGGAGAGTTCAGGGGGCGGCAAATTAGGTAATCTTTTAATATAAATAATGTTGATAATAGTGAACTAGGGTGTAAATTGCAGAGGTCAGTAGGGGCGAACTTTTTTCAGGCTACTTGCGGCAAATGTTTAAGTCCACCACCGACAATATAGTTGTTACATAAAACTATTACTACTATCAAGTTACTAATAGGTGAATGTACAAACCTACGTTTATTACAATATATATTATATCTTTGTCAATTATTTCATCACAATATGCGAAAATTATGGATAACAAATCATAAGCACTTAATCACATGAGATTGAAATAAGTTTTTAATTTTCTTTGATATTCACTCGAGAAAATATTTTAATTATTGTGTTGACAGCTACTTATTCAAAGCTATTAAATTAAATTGTAATTTTATATAATTACGTACTTATAACTACCTAATAGATAATTCATTATTTAATTAAAATATTATTATTAAATTTGTTCGTTAAGAAGCTTATTTATAATGTGACTGAATATCCACCATTTTTTACAATGGGTGTCTTTTGACCAATTTTTTTACCTGTCACTTTATTGGATGTTATTGGGAGAAAAATGACTAAGTCTATAGGTAATATGCAACGTTATATTTGTATGTATCTTATTATATACACGTAGTAGGTATATAAGTTTCTTGAATGTACCCAAACTGGTAAATGTATAATGTGAAGAGCAATTTTCATTAACCGATCTCTTGACTATTCTATACTTATTTTTAATGGTATTACCTACTCATGTTATAAATGTGAAAGTTTGTGAGGGTATAACTTCGTGCAAAAGCTACTAAACGGATTTAGGTGAAACTTTACAGTTATATAGCTCATACATCAGAATAGCACATAGGTTATAAGTATTTATTTATTTACACTTTATGCACCATACATACAGTATTGTAACAAAGGCGGACTTAATGCTAAAAGCATTCTCTGCCAACCTTTGGGCAGTTATAGCTCGACAAAAGCGGCGGTGTATATAAGAGAAAAAAGATGTATATACATAAATATGAGAACATAATATTTTTAATAACATTAATACTTCCAAAAAAGTATTATATATATATATATAAAGTATAACTATATTGTGTAAATTAGTAAAAAAATATAACGATAAAAGTTATAAAAAATCTGCCATTCTTTATAAGTACACGTAAGCTTATATGGTTTTCCCCGGCTAAAATAAAGAAAATAAAATTAGGATCACTTTGCTTGTTGTCCCAATATCTATACTAACGTTATATCAGAACAGAATACTCCCGAATGCTTCGTTATGCTTGCTTTCTCATATAGTGTATGTACGTGTAACTGCTGTTTTTGTCGTATACAATGGCTACAACTACATTCGATCGTATGTACCCGTACCCTACCCGCGGTTACTCTAAATACTCCAAACGAGTACACTACCTAGCTTTTTAAATAAAAATAAATAAAAATACCAACTACATCTACTAATATATACCTAATATCAGGATCTTGCAATATCTGTGAACAACAGTAGATTCTTGTCAGAATTAACATTTTTCTCCTCAAAATTTTGTTGATAGGTTATATAATCCGAACTATACTTTAGTGCAGACTCATTGCAGCAGGCTCACAAAATTGGGGCTATGGAGCAAAAGTGTGGGACCAATCTCAGTTTGTGCTACATTAAAATTCAAATAACTCTTGCTAAACTACCTCTATTATGCTAGTTAGTGGTAGGGTTCCAAATCTCTTACATTCAGCGTTTTGTCGGACACGTTTCTCCAGCCCATATCAGAAAAAGGAGTCTCTGATTTCTATTCAAGATCAAAAGTAGTAGGTAGGTAACTCTAAGAATGTAAACGAGAGAGGTAACATGTGGCTTAAATTAATAAATTTGTATTTATTCCATCTCATACAGCTGAAGTTTTCTGGTAATACGGTTAACTACGCATTGGTTAAAGCTTAACTCTTATTAAAATATTCAAATCATTTATTCAATTCCAGGTCCAATAGTAACATTGGTAGGGGTGGCGATCTTTAATAAATGTTCGAAAGTATTCTCAATCATATAATATACTAGCAGCTCATCCCGGCTTCACACGGGCATAATAATATAATAAAAGAAAATACACAATGTTTTACAGTGAGTT
>DWNJ01002539.1:0-10439 GCA_018250275.1 Udranomia eurus
AATTGGGTGAAAACCTGTTATGATAGATGTAATGGAGATAAATAAATAAATAAATAAATAATAAAATTCGTGTTTGAAAATTCATTAAAATTATTACGAGTAAGCAACCAAAGACGTAAATTAAAATTACACTTTAATACATTATACTTTAAATTGGATATAGCAATGCGTTCCACGAAATATTCATTCCATATTTAGGGAAACCACGCTCGATTTTCCCGCCGGCAAAGGGCAAAATTTAAGGCCTAAAATCTGGCTGACCGCGCAATTTTATGTAGATCGCACGTAACCACAACGCCCCCGTGCCAACGCTTTGACAACGTTAGATGCGCTTTATAGGCGCGTTTGATTGGATTGTCCGCCGATGTGGACTTTAAATCCGCAGCGACGCATTTAAAGTTTCGAACAATAATATGTAGATGCGATGCGGCAACACTTCGATGTACACTCACCTTGTTTTATCCTTAAATGACGTCAAATTGGTTTGCTCGGCCTAGATACACGGAAGAGATTGAATATCCACTGATTTGTATGTCTAGTACATCTGCTATATATTTATGTGGATATTTAGAGAAACCATAACCGATTTTACACGAGTAAAGGTTAAAATTTAACTGTTGCCAACATTAAATGCTCTTTATGGCGCGTTTGATTGGACGATGTAGACTTAAAATCTCGGTGTACATATACAAGGCTTTGAGCTCCTTTGGATTGTTCGATGTTATTTTGACTGGATGTTTATATATCCGTCACTTTATGTAAGCCCTATGTAATCGAATGTCTTTATTATCATATTATATAACGGGTACTTACGATTAAGCGTTTTTTGTGTTTCCCCTTGCCCCTCTCCTACTCCCCTTCCTGCCCTTCCCCTTCTTTTACGAAATACATAAATCTCACCTTCACCTCGCCCGATCGCACCTTTCGTAACGCATTCACCAACTCCCCAAGAGCATAGAGCGTGCCTATAGAAGTTTTATTTTTAAAAAAAACAAAGGAGTTATTCAGGAAAAACCCTGATTTAGCACATACGCGGTAGTTCTAGTTTATATGCTTTGCAACGTATGTGTGCTGGCGTTATTGTGGGATCGTCCTCGTTTGTCACCGATCACGAGATTGAGGATGCGTTTTATTGAACATCCACTGCGATGCGAGGAAATAATGTATTTTATTATTGGTTCCCGCTTCCCGTTCGTGTCCCTGTGAACGAATTTTTTAATTTACAAGATGAACGGTTTCGTACTTTGAGACTAGATGCAACTGAAGAAGAATAAGATGTTAATCAGTATGTATCAAATGTTTTGACGAAACCTATGTTGCTTGCGCCATTCTTACGTATGTCTTGTAGCTAAGGCAGGGCCATGGCAAAGAGAATTTTTCCGTAACTCAATAATGGTAAATCCGTCACTGTATCCACCACCAATACCAAGTGGCTACTTTAGTAAGAACGATTTAAGTCTGCGATGTGCACTTATCGCCAGGATTTTTTTCTCGAAGCTATACGTTTTTTGTTATAATATATGAGTGTACATAACCGTACAACTATTTAAACGAAACGGTGCACGTTATACAGACAATTTCAGTAAATAAGCTGAACAGAGGTGTCGACCACTATTATCATATAACCTGACTAAAATCCAACATTCAAGAGGTAATTTAACCCTTGACCGGCACGAGAATAGCAAACACTAAAAGCTTCCTGCACGGACCGATTGAGTTTAATAATTCAGTACCGGAGATAAACTTCCCAAATTAATTTACCTGTTAATTCATAGCCACTCGCCCTGCGAGGGACGATACGGGCTTCAATTATGTGAAATAATTACATTGATAGCCCGCGAGTGTTATTCGAGGCTGCATATCTACATATAGACACTAGCAGTCGCCCGCAGCTCGCGTTACTCACATACAAGGAGGTTAATTTTAAACCAGCCAGAATTTCCATTAAAATTTTCGTCCCTTTTTTACTATAATATACTATATTAATTCTTTCTTAGTGATCGTGTAGGTACATATGCACATAGGTACACAGGTAGATGGTGAAATGATTACTTAATCATTAGTATTTTTATGACATTGAGAAAGCAAACGAGCATGCAGTCTTCCTGGTGGTCAATGGTGGTATAGTGGTGTTATATTTCACTCGTTCAGATAGTACAAACGCTTGGCTATATTTAGCTTATAATTTCTTGGAATAAGTCTCATTTAATTCTGGGCCCTTTTAGATTCTCTTTTCTTGGTTCGCTTGCGGCAGAAGATAGAATTGTATAAAAGTAATTAAGGTAAAGCAGCTTTTCTAGAACTTCCACCCCCGACCTCAAGAGTGCCCATGATTGAGTTGACATAGGACTACTTAATATCAGTTGGACTGCATATTCTATTGCTACGTAAACTCCATTACCATTTTCTCAATGATAAATTTATTTAAATCACGTTTAGCAAGCAGAGGCCGCTATCCGTGTATATATAATTTCTGATTGTATGAAGACCAACGAGTAAATCCGCAGTGGTATTGTTAAGATAAAGAAATTGATTTATTTTAACATTGAGGTAGCAAACGAGCATGCATTCCACCCCATAGCATATAGTCACAACCTTCTTGGACGCCTATAATCAAACGCCCAAAAAAGGTTCGAAATTCTTTTTTCGGTCGACCACGAAAAATAATACTATTCTTGTATTTTATTTTATAGTTACTGCATTTTTTAGTATAACCCGAAAATGAAGAATTAAAAATCCGGTGCATATATTCTAGAACCATTATTAGTATCATCAAATGTTGATCAGAGTAATATTAGCAGGATATTCAACGTTGACATTATTATAACCACGTAGCTATTCTTAAATAGTAATTACGCTCGCTACGTTACCGCGACCACTGCAAATTGCAAATTTACTAGGCCTCGTTTATAGTTAAGGTTGCAATCTAAATAGATAATGCTACATTTATATATTTTTACAACCTGTTCTGTAATCTATGTTTTTAATTTAGGAGGAAGGAAAAGAATTGAGATGTAATGTCCAAAAATCGAACTTCATAGAAAATCTACTAAACTAAAAAATACAGTTATGAGGATTGCCAACAGAAGGTTTAAAACCTTTAAACTGTATTTTGAAATTTCAAATTGACTGCTATATTGAAATAGAATGAGTGTATGTGTGTATGTAGATAATTTCCTTAACAAATCTCTTTATATTTGAACGTGAACGTATGATTTTTTATTTTAATCTCATCTGATATTTGGTAAACGTTTCGACTAACAATTTAATATCAGAGGCAACAGATAAAATTTAGCAAAACATAAATTCTTCTCTAAACCGCAAATAAATAATCGTAAATATATTTAAAAGAGTTACAACCAACGTTTTATCCCGCACACCGGATAACACTAAACCACATAAGAACAAAAAAGCGGTAATTATTATTTACGGTCCAGCGGTTACCGGCTTTAATTATAATTATGTACATAGGTAACGTGTATTTAGATGTACCTGTTTAAAATGGTAATAACGACCACGATGAATTGCAGATTTAATAGGCTCGTTGCTAAACATAATTAGGGTTGCCATGCGAAACACAATATGACATTTCACCCTAATTCTACACTCTGTATAATAATTTATCTGTGTTTACTTTACGCCGTGGTTGGCTTTTATTTCACCTGCAGATGGTTTAAATCGACGAGGTATTAGAATCAGGCACGCTGATCAGATACTTTGATTTCTCTTACTTATCTCCTTACTATCAGCCTCTCCAGCTCCACTGCTGGACATCCTCCTGGACTGGACTGCCTCCTCTAACATTCGCCGTTCAAACCGGTCCTGTGTTTCTGAGTCCAGAAGTATTTGTCAATTTATTAATAGTTGTTTTATCCGTAAAACAAAAGATTCAAACTTTTAAAGACATGTTTAAAGCTTATTTGTTTCATCTTTATTGGAACCAACATAGATAATACACACACAAAACGCGGACTTAATGCTAAAAGCATTCTCTTCCGATAGACCTCAGAACAGTGTCTAATATAGGATGTTGCAACAAGAGGAGAAGAATAAAATTAGATTAATAATTTCAAAACACAATTTGAATTATAAAATGAGATGATATCCTTATATATTATAATCTGTCTAATAATAACCTTCTCTAGCATCATTAAGAAGAATTAACCAAAAAATAATTTGATAAATAGTATGACTGGCCTTTTATTTTAGAGCAGTCTGTTATTCAGGATTTCGTATGACCGTGACCTAATAATATGACTAATAGTATGACTGGGGCCTTTAGACTTTCGATTTTAGATTCGGTTAGGTTACCGCTTACTAGAGAGTACACTCGAAGTACCTATCTTTTAAATACGTATTCAAAAACTAGGTTCGACAATTAGTTTTATAAATGCAAACACACACATATATTTTACATTATATTTTGTTTTAATTTGATATAATAAAGTATGTCTCGAACTGTGTATATTATTTTGTAATAATTATACAATAATAAAATTAGTTAAAGTGAATATTGATTTCCTGTTATAAATATAAATAAATTTATAACAGAAAATCAATATTCGATATTTGGAAGTAACACGTCAAGGATTTTAAGGTACAGTACGCACGTTTGGCAATAATATTTCGTCTTAGAGAATCAGTCAGCTTAGTACTACCCGCATTAAGGTAATCCTATCTTAAATGGGAGCTTACCCTTACCTTCCGTAGCTCCGTTTACGTTATGGTGTCTCCACATCACTACTAATTTCGGTCTAACGCATAGTTAAGGCTGGTAGCAACGTGGGTTTGGGAGTAAAAGGATGTAGGACTGTAGGCATACAACAGTTTCGGTTTAAAGTATTTATTCTCTATGGGACTTGTCTCCCGTACGTGAGAACAATACACCTAGATAAATTAACCAGTCGCCGTGTTAATTAACTTAACAAAAAATTAATTAATTAACATAAAATATTTATATTTGTATCTACAGTGATGTTTATATTTATATATAAACATCACTGTAGATATATATTTATATTATAAAACTGTGGGTTTTCCTCTCATATATTTTAAATCCAGGCGTGCACAGCTCTAAGGTTAAGCATGTATCAATGTCGGCCTGGGAGTTAAAGGAGTAGACCGTAGCGTAAAAAGAGTGCTCCAGGACCCGCACCGCATTGCTCACATGTCCGTGACAGAAGACTATTGACTGAGAAGGGCGGAGGGCGAACTCCGAACCTTAGGCTTGGTCTGTCGTCTTTCCTCCTCAGTGGTCTGTTAGCCAGTCTTCCTGCCTTTGATATAAAAAGGTATAATTACAAGAGGGCATGTGAGTATATATCTCGTAGCTGTTCTCTGATGACGCCCTTTTTGTTTAAACTCTTTCGGAGTCCACAATACTTTTCCACAGTGTGTGGCGAGACCTTTGATCGTGGGGCATAAAAAAGGTTGCAGAAATAACTCTGCTGACATAGTCCAAGCATGTGACTCAAAGGCCGTGATGTGTCTTAAACGGATTGGGCGCGTTTTAAGTCATCATTATTAATGAGTAGAGTAATCCGGGACGGGGCTGGAGACTTTTGCAAAGATTGGTTGAAATAGAAGAGTAGAGGAGATTAAGATTTTAATTTTAAAATCCATGGCAAAAATTATGTCGAATAAACAGAAATCTGTCCTCTCACGTTAGTAACGTAAAACTTAAATAATAACAGTTAAAGCAACTATAACTTCTTATATGTATAAGAAATACATGAAATAATAACAGAATTGTATATAACACAAAAGGACTTATTTTGACACAAACTACATGTAATAATAACAAATAAAATAATTAAATTTGGTTTTTCCAACAACTATACAATAATGTTATCATTTAAAGAATAACCTAAAACTTAGATATCAATATTTGAATGTAATTGCCAATAGATGGCGCTTACGCCCATAAATATGAATATTTCATAGTCATTGCCGATAGTTAACGCTCACAAAACTAATAATTATATGACAGGTGACATTGGCATGTTGGTGACGTGACGGTGACTGGCGCGGATCCATAAGATTTTCCTCAAGCAAACGCGCCTATAGAAATCACTTCACAAATAAATGGATGTCATAAAAAGTATGATGTATTGAAAGATACAGTTTTATCTGTATAACATTCCTATTAGTTATTTCTGCATGCATTCAAAGAATAATACTAGTTTAAAATTTAATCTTTCAAAATCGAAAAATAACGATATGCCGATATCAGTAAATTGATAAGTCAATAAAATTTTGCAGAAGATGTTGCGCACGCTAATGGATTTAATAATAAAACTGTTGGAGCACGATAAATCTTTTCTATGTGCTGCCTACGCAATCAGACTTGTAAAAACATTAACGTATTAGAGATGTAATAGTTAGAAAATATAATAAATATCTCTTCTTATATCCGAAATTGCGCATCTCCTTATATCTCTTATACCAAAGACGTAAACATATGTATGTTAGTATGAAAACATAGATAGCCGAGTTCCCGTGTGAATCCCACAGGACTTTTGAGGTGCACTTTGCGTATGCTTTCAGCTTAACTCCAACTTAAGATAATCCTCTTTGTTAAATGGGAGGGCTTGCTGTATCTACTTTGTACAGGAAGAGTATTCTTCGCAAAGTTTATTAAGCCATCGATTGCTAAATCCTATATGGATGTAAGTAAATATTCATAATATTAATGGATGTATTGCTAATAGCAATACACATATTTGGAATCATACATAATACATTAATTCCAGACACTATTGTAGATATTAGCTAATATCCATTGATAATTTAGTCAGTATTCAGAACGTCTTATTTAGTGCGTCTGAAATTATTGTATTAGCGATGTATGATTGCAATGCACTTAGTTATTTAGTCAGTTTTCGGATGTTCCAATGTGTTTTGAATAAATAATTGCACTTAGTTCGGACGTATATTACACCCAAAATCATGTCACTGCATTTATAAACCGGAAAAAGCGATCTAATTCGAAATCAGAGTAGTATTACCAAGTGATTACAAGTGACTTAGTATTTTATAAATAGTGATAGCGGTCCTTTACAAGTTTTTTTATAACTTGGAGGTAGCAAACGAGCATGCTGTCCACTTGCTGGTCAGTGGTCACTGCCGCACATGGATTTCTGTAGTCAACCCAAGTCAAGATGGAAGTAGAGACCCACCCTGATCACACCCTTCAAACCAGAACACAGCAGCAAGAACATTGTTGTTATAAGGTAGAAATAGCTGTGGCGGTGGTGCCTCCGGAATCGAACCGTAAAAGGTTCTACCCCCTTCAAATGGATTGGAACGGTGGATTTGTTGGCTTCTTTTCATGGGAGTAGACAAACTACATACAGAAACTTATGAAATACGAACCTTATTGTTTAGTGTTCTAGTATAATATGTATGTAGGTATACGAGGTAAAAGTTATGCAACATTGCACTATCTTGCTCTCATACGTTCAGCGCAACAAAGTTTGTTTGGAAAACCGCAATGTGGGCGCCATTTTATGTTTTTACAAAGTTACCCTAATGTTTCATAATACGCGCTGCCCGGTGGTCGTAGATTGAGTTTCATGCTAAAATTAAATTAATTTTAGGAAGCAAGACGGAAGTTTAAATGAAATTAAAAAGCTATTACAGAAAATAAGGGAATTGTAGATAAACCTTCAAATATGGAGTACGGTTGATACAGTAGACATAATTATTGTTGCCTTAGGAGGAAGGAAGAACTACTTACTACTTGTGACTTCGATCTACTAGATTCCAGATTCGAATCCAGAAGTGAACCTACCTCCTCGCTTTGATGTCAAGAAACAATAATCTAAAGAAACCAACGCCTTTCGACATGTACTAGACAAAACTATAACCTATTTTCAGGTTTCCTCTGACAGGGAGAATTAATATACCAGCAGTATCATGAGGTATATTAATTTTGCATTTATAATAATTTGGTTAATTGATCGATCATTTATAGTCTATGGTCGTTCCTAACTTTTAATTGTGCAACCATCCTGGGAATAATCACGCGAACAGCAAATCCTTAGTTTACCGAACTAATCGAGCAGTTTTGACAGTTTGAATCAAAGTTTAATGCAAGTTATATTTAACTTGATTGACTATAAAATATGTACAGACTATGCCCCATTACGTTGTTTTAGGAATCCTTCGTTCATCGCTAATATTTGCTCGCTAATCATAATTTATTATCTGTGCCCGCGACTTCGTTCGCCTGGGAGTCGATATTATCTTAGTTTGTTCGTTAAACAGAATTTAGGCTAATTAATTACAAGTTACAAGACATTACTTAGACTTTTTTGAATAATATTATTTTCATTCCTATTATACTAGGTTAAAGGATTAGGAATTGCTTGATTAGGTCTAAACCTTCCAGTTTTAAAATAGGATAATTTATTGCATTTTTCTTACTAGTATGTGTACGTTGTTTTTTTAAAACTTAGACTCGTCCGTGCACTCAAAGGGAAACTCATTGGGCGATATTCAAAAATGTATATAGCGGAGAGCCTATGAATTGTATACATCTACTATCGCGCGGTCAACAAAGTTATGACCTGGTTGATCAGTGAATCCGGCAGTTTGCTTAATTTGTACAACTTACATAAAAATTTCAATCATCGATTTTTCGTAATATCGAAATTATATTGCTTTATAAAAAACCATACGTAACGTTACGTACGTAAATTTTCAGACTAGAAGATCTCTTCCAATGTGTATTCAATGTTAAAACCTCTCAGTTAAGTACCAAACGAGCATGCAACTTGAAAAGTCCATTGCCTATGCGCCATACAACACGTTGAAAAGTCCTGCCTATACGCAATAGACCACATTCGAGTATATTGCCTATACGGCATACACATTCAAAGGCCTATTGAATTCGCAACTGTACATCTGATACACTATATTGAGTCAAGTAGTACTCTGCAAACCGATTTAATATGTTGGCCGAATACGGTACAAGATATACACTGAGTGTAATATAAAACCTTCGGAGATTTTTAACTATATCGCTATTGACGCGACTTTTTCTCGGTAGTAATTTTATATTCGCAATTGAAGCTTTATAGTGGAAATTAAAAATTGTTTATGTAAAAGACAATTCAGTTTCAAAATCTCAACTTCAGCAGTTAATATCTGTACCTACTCCATTTCAGTAGCGTGGCCAATATGTTAAAGACCTACCCTATTGAGATGTTGTGATAATAGAAATGTGATTGGTTTATTGACACAATTTTTGGGAAAAATATAGATGAACAAGTCTAAATTGGTTTAATCACGGTGATTTTGCATGTCTGCTTATATCTAAAAACATATCTGTAAACGAGACCTTCTAATAATAATTGTTTTAGTGAATTTGTATGTTGATTTGCTTATATTAGATTTGTTTAATATGAATAGTTTCTTTACTTACCGAAAATCGGCACGGACTTTCCGCACAACCCAAAACATCCCTAATGTGCATTACACAACGCACACCAATATAATTCATCGGCGCGCAGCCCCGCTGCCTGCCTCCTTACATCAGACCGAGTGGACACCCCTAGTTAAATAAGTAACGGTAGTTTTAAAACCTGTATCGTAATTAAAGCCTCTCGTCTTCCTAACTTCGGACCGAGTGGATACACCTAGTAAATATAATACCAACCGCGTCGCGTAATTTTTTAACCTTTTGTAACCTACATTACATCGTAGGTAACGGAATCTTTTATTAACGTAATTCAGTTCTTTATCGATCTCCTGCTGTGCCCCACATAATTAGGTTGCAAACATCGGTTTCCGTTAGTGAGACCATTGACTTACTGTCTTGGCCGCCGTCAAGTCTAGTGGCGCTTCAGGCGAGTTTGAACTCAACTCAAGCACTTTTGCAATAAAACTTTGAAGCACTGATACTGACCGCTGACTTACGATATTCGATTACAAAAAACTTTATTAAGAACTGTTGCGTTGAGTTTGTAAATATTTCTCTTCGCATTGAAATTTTTATTTATTATATTTTCAGGATCAAAAGATCTTAGTTATGATTTATGTCACCTAATATACACCTATACCTAATAAACAGGGTGCTCCAAATATATTGTATACTAGCTGATCCGGCGCACTTCGTACCGCCTCATAATCATTTCCCTGTCCCCGTCATATTGTATTATACATATGTTGGTTGTGTATACAACCATACCAATTAAAATAAAAAATAAAGACATTTTTAAAGAAATTGTACTTTAAATTATATTTATCTGAGGTATAGTTATATTTTATTGCATTTTTAAGACATATTATATTCAAAAAGTTACATATCAACGAAAGTAATAAAAATCATTTTATTTCCCGATTGGATCGGAAATACATTTTTTTTCGAGTTACAACAACGGGGATAGCATATAAACCTTCTCCATGAAAAAGAACATATACATCAATCATAGTGA
>DWNJ01002540.1:0-10438 GCA_018250275.1 Udranomia eurus
TAGAGTTAGTTAAGTATAAAGACATTATTTACGGCATTTAGTCTGCTGTATCATTTGTTTGTTTATTCTTCATTTGAACTAAAATGGCTAATTTACTGGAAACAACGGAGGAACTAGAGTTCAGAGAAACTGTGCTCAGTAAATTGTAAAACTCATCATTGTTATAAGTAAATATTTTATTAAATATTTGAAATATGTGATATTTTATAAACATATTAATAAATTAATATTTCCTTGTACTTTAAAGGCAGTGGTGAAAATTGTTAATGTATTTTCCGCGAGGCGTAAAGATTTATTGCTGCGTAGGGTGACTTATCTAAATTCCATCTGCTGACGAGGCATCCCTAACCAAGTCCCCAATAAAAACCAATCAGCGCATTTACTACAAGAGCGAGTGGCCCGGGGTTGCGTGGAACAATGACTGATAGAGCACGGGCTTGCTATAGTGGGAGTACTTGAGGCCCTAAAGTCCATGAGGCTTCTGATGTTCAATTTAATTTAATCCATGCAAAAAATATACTTATGCGGTTACTTTTTTAAAAATAACTATTTACATTAGCGATATATTTTTATCGAACATCATTGTATGTCGTTTGTTACACTCATATTGATTTATTTTTTAACAACATTGCTTTGCAAGATGCTGGTCAAATAAATCAAATTAATAAAAATACAGATATGGTCATTGTGTATGTATTATACTATCTATCTTTGAAGATTAGTTAAATTATTCTTATAGTATATTCCGTCTCGTAATTTCTTTTCCTTTGCTTTACATGTTACCAAAGTAGTAAAGTAGCCCAAGTTTTATAAAATCAAAGTATAACATTACTAAATCTCTCTGAATAGTTTATGACTACATCCCAATTAAGGAAGTAACCCATGTCATAACGGTTAATTGTACAATCAAACTGTACATTACAATTGTTCGGACTAAAACACAATTTATCTTCCGACGTCGCACAGAAAAGCCGACTATAATTGAATCCCGGCGAGTCGATCGCACGCACTGACTCACTCAATAAGACTCAAACCACCCGTCCGTTTGTTACAGGAAGCGTCTGAAAACATCGCAACGACTTCAAAGCCGCATTCGACATCAAACGGCTAACCAGCGTCAATCCGGAGTGGCTATTAAACTCTAATTCAATCATAAAAACAAACATGACCAACTATTTCCGTACGAATCGCGGGTGAGACTTACACATGAGCGCGGAAGACGATATCGGATGCAAAGACTCAGACAGCGACGGGAACAGAGTGGCGGGAGACATGCAAACTGTAGTGTCGAGTTACGTCGCCCCCAACTTGATTGGACAGGCGGACAGATTGATAGATGCCACTTACACTAACGATGCGGCCTTCAGTATCGACTACCAATATAGCGATATCGATAGACTGAGCCCCGACACAAAGGATGAAAAGATTAATGTCGATGATGATTTCGACGACAAGGATGAAGAATTGGTTATAGCTGATGACGATTACCCTAAATCTCAGAATGAAGAAACAACGGACAGTGTCGAGTGTTCGACGCAAAGCGACGGTTATAGCGAAGAAAGAAACAAGACTAGTGAGAAGGAGGAATGTTTCGAGCTATCGTGGCATCCTCATGTGTACGGAAAGCCGCCAAAAAAGCCAACACCTCATACGATAGAGTATATTTTAGGGTTAGCGAGCGAAAATGGTGAAAAACCGCAAGTGAGTAAGGACGAAAGATCGGCAGTGAGTCAATTGATGAATGTTAAAAGGAACTTTGACAGCAAGAAAGGGTTTGCGTACCAGGAGAAGAGCACGCAAGTGCACAGGGACTTAACGGAGAGAAAGTTTAATATAAGTGTACATAAGAATAAACTGCAGGAACAGTTGTTGCAGCGCAGTGTTAGAACTAGTGAGAGTGAGTTCGATAAAGTGCAATATTTTAAAGCGGAACTCAGCGGAGCGGATCAGCCTCTGAACTTATCAGTGCCTAAGTCCAAGGACTCGCCTGGGTGGAGTCCTGTGGATGAAGAAAAGCTAGTCAAAGGTAAGGTAGTCTTATGTATTACTATGTCTAAATCCAATCCAAACAATTCTTATGGTAAAGAATCACAATAATCCTTATGCAAAGTTCTTAAGTCGGGTTAACGAAAAACCTATAATCTGATTTAACATAAGACGAGTAAATAAATAAATCACGCGAAACAAATAAGCCAGTTGGATGGAGTTTATCACGACACAATAAAGAGATTTTGATTTTGATTTGAATCATTATCAAGACGTCTTGTGAATGAACTGTTGAGTGAAAGTTATGATGATTTTTTACTACAATTACTTTTTGAACTACGTAATTTATTAACAGCTCCAGTGTTAAAGCAACTGCATATCTGGAGATAGATCAAAAGATACGTGGAGCAGAAAACGTTAATTACACAGTACTTAGGTTAATGATAGATCGTTAATTGCCCTTGAGTTTTACAAGGGCCCAATTACGAATCGCCCGCTTATCGCATCAATGAAGCAATCAACATTTTCGGCCGTCCCACGTTGCAGTTATTAAACGCTTTATGTTACAGAAATGTACATAAAACTTCCAGCAATTACTCTTCAAAGCTCAAAACGTCGATACAACCATCAAAAATCCCACACACGCTGACAAATAAACGAAAACTTCCACGAAGTTTGTGGTAGGGAGGTTGTCATTAATGATGCTACATAAAACCGTATAGACCATTAACGATTACATAAAAACGTGTTCTTAAGAAGTCGATTAGAGTTTATTTTTAATTGCATAGAGTAAGGAGATGCGCCTTTATGCTTCTGTGGCGCGGATAAGTTATAAAGCAGACAAGTTGTAAATCACAGTCAATTAGTTGAAAGTGCTCGGCACACGGTGCTTGTATTTCTGGCAGTGTAATGATATTAATACACGTCGATGCGCGCATGCAATGCTTTGTTTGTAAGCTTGTTTTATACTAAATGGTTTCAATGAATGCTAGAATGAGGTTTAATAAATTAGGAAGCGCGGAGACATCATCGGGCGACTCGTGGTCCCACCTGTGACTGGTTACATGAATTATATTAACAAGCTCCCAGAGACCAGCTTTTAATAGCAGTAGTTTATGTGGCAAAATTATTTTGTACGCTCAATATCGGAATTATCAAGATTCGAATTTCTACTCAACAATGAAAAAGTGATCTCAGGTTGTGATGGATTTTCGGTGGCTTATAAATTATTGAGAATATACTTTGATTTCTATATACTAATACTAAATATATGATCATAACATCAGCGTATGTAAATGAGTTAAGTCTAGGATTCTATTCAAAGTTCTATTAGGAAATTATTCCTTTTTTAAACTCTTCCGCCACGAGGGCTGACAGAGGGTTATGTGAGACTCCAACCCACTAAAATCCTGACGGTGTTCCTTCTCGCCTTAACTTGCGAACGCTTCCGCCACTAATAAATCGTTGTTTTGATAATTTATATTGTATAATAAAAAATGCATGTTTAGACATTTCCTTAACCCTAGACGGTTTACGAAAATCTCAAAGCTCTCTATCGTCAAGTCGGTCACCATAAAAAAGGTTATTGTCGATTGTAAAATTATTCAACTAATATAGGAACAAAGCAAACCTAACTTGTGTTAAGTGGTTACTGCAACACCATGGTCACTCACACCTACGTTTCAATTTCATACGTTTGATGAACGTAATGTCTGTGATTGATTGGGACTGCGTTGACATTCGGACACCTTATCGCTCTAACTGAGACTGAGAACGATTGTACCTATCCAGTTATACCGTATAATTCTACTACCTTATGTGCTATTGTTAGCTACTCATTTTTTATTTATACCAGGAAACATTTCCTACACTTCAACCTACATGCCCATGAAAATAGTTGGTAAATAATAAGATATGGTGCATACTTTTTATTTTATTAAAGAAATGGTGTATCTGTATATGTGTATGAAAGAGAATAAACCATACGTTTTTATAACTTTTGCGTCTGGTAAGAACAGCAGGGAGTCGTAGCAGGTTATAGCAATATGTCTTGGAATTAATGGATCTTCAAGTTAGTCCGGTACAATACTCATGGACTAACTTACTGAAGGTATGAAAAGTTTTATTTAGTTGTAATACGTTAAAGGACCAGACGAATTCGCGTAGGTACGATTTTTTCTCCCGGTCTACCACGGCCCGACAACCTGAAGGCCTTAAAAGACGATGACCACTGATTAATGGAAATGTATATAATGTTCATTGAGTGTATACCTTATAATTAATAAAAACATTTGATTCTTGATTGGTGGTGTTGGTCTTACCTCCGGTAGAACTTTATAGCATAGAGACGAAATTCCCAACCAATGTATACGAAAATTCGTAAACATTTGTAGGAAAATTGCCGTATCACGCTGACGCTTCCCATATACCTTCGATTCTATTTGAACCGACGTGACTAAAGTAAATTGCCCATACGTTACTTACCGAACGTGATCGCCAAATGGCTATATTAAGCGAGTAGTACAAAGTAGTTATATTAATCTCCCTTCTACTGCCCATTGCTGTACTTTACGACAATCAATATTGGATTCTCTCTAAAACCGTACACCATCTTATCTTCAAACTTCGACGATCGAAAACCAGCTTAATCACCAGCGGATAGAGTGCACAGGGGTAGGTTTGACCCTCCCAACAGAAATAGCGCCATTCTAATCTCAAGTCGTTCTTGCATTTATATTGTAACGTTTTAATAGAGCTCAATACGCGGCTGGCATCGCTTTGCGGGTGTTTGGAGCACTATCGTTTCATAATATGCCGTGTTACGGAGCACTAAAGTTGTTGGAGTGTTTTTGAGAGCGTGCAAATAATTTTGCGAGGCATAATTTGAACGTCCGAGCAATAAGCTATCGGGCGATGCAGCTGCGTCCGTCACTAGGGTTGCCAACGTATTTTTAGATGGTGCTATTAGAAATTGATGATCTTTGGTTGTCTGTACATTAGATAATATAATGGAAGGGCTGTTTGATTATCTATTTAAATAGCGATGAATTTTTATGTAAAATAAGTGTTTAAAATTATATTTTAAGTCTTTTGAAATAAGTAACCTAAGGCGTTTTTACAACTCATTACTTCAGTTACATACATAGTATTTATTACATATTATTTATATGTATTTTATGTACATTTCATATTTCAATAGTGAAAAAATAGATAAAATACGGCAACTCAATGTATTCTCAATTACATGAGAACTGTAACGGCAATTAAAAGCAAAAAACGTTCCACAGTTCCTTGAACTTGTCCATTTTTACCTTGACAGCCTTGCTTTAGTCATTCTTAATCAAAATGATACAACTCAAAAGTTTCGATAACGTACAAAGTCGCGTGCGCAGCTTAGCGCAACGAAATTTAATAATAAAATGATTTAAATATACGTAGCACCACGGCGAGCGGCTAGCGATAAATATACTCAGCTTATTACGAAGCGGTTACGTGAAATAGACGGGTTTATTCGTCGGTGGACAATCCGTGTTATTGTTTAAGGGATGCGGCTGGACGCCTAACTAATGTTGTGAACGACAGTGATTGATTCTGGCTAATGATATTTGTATTGGTGGTATTTAGTACACATATGATTTACGGTTCTTTCGACGGATAGAGGTGTGAGCTATGCCTGTTTCTCATTGGCGACGGTGTTTCGCTTGACAAATGACTACTCCAAATTAATTGGTCGTATTAATTGGAGTAATTATTAATTAGTTTGCAGTTTTATGTGTGTGCTGTTTGGATAATAGTAAAAATTGAGCGTAGTTCGTAATTTTATCATCGTCATTTGATTTGACTTGATACAAGAAAAATATGCATATACACATACAACTGCAGTGCGGAAGCGCATTAACGTGTAATTAAAATTTGAAGCAATAAATAGAGTTTGTTCATAGGACATTAACATACATAGAGTATTACGAAAATATATGAATAGCTTTATATAAAAATGCAACGAGTGTTATAAAACATTCGATAGTGATATGGGGAAGTAAAGTAGTAACAAAATAAATTTCGTCATTCTGATATTTTAATGTATTGAATGACATCTCGTATTAAAGTAAACTAGCCGTTTAAAACCACGCTGTTAATGTCATCGCCTGTGTAAAAAAATAGATGCACATACTAGTATACTACTAAGTTGATCTAAAGATACATATATGTATATAAAAGAGTTGAAACATAATTTTTTTCATACAAAAGTTTGATCCCAAGCGTTAGCGTCGACTTGACATCTAGCGAAGACATTTAACTTTTGACATTTTTAATACAACACTAGTAACTTGACAATACAGTTTGTAATACAAATATTTGTACTACAAACTTGATTGCTCTGTCCAGTGTGTAGGTATAGCGTTAGATGTATTAGATATTTTTTATTTTCTGTCAGTCGGCTAAAAGTATTGCTTCGAATCTTACGTTGGTAACCCTGCGTTAATCTGTTACCTTATCATAATCTGTCCATCGGCGTAAAAATAATTCGTTATCTGTATTAACGCTTATCAGTATAATCGTGTCAAACGATGAACAAAATGCTAAAGGCATAGATTTATTTTTTTAGTCTTTAGACTAACTAGCTTCATAAAAGAAAAAAATGATCTGTTCATTAATTTTAACACTATAATATTCTTTGATATTAGCAAAACAATGTCTAGTGTTTTTTCTTTAATT
This sequence comes from Udranomia eurus, assembly GCA_018250275.1. Classification (NCBI taxonomy): domain Eukaryota; kingdom Metazoa; phylum Arthropoda; class Insecta; order Lepidoptera; family Hesperiidae; genus Udranomia; species Udranomia eurus. The sequence goes on from DWNJ01002540.1 coordinate 6,703, forward strand.
GTTGTGAAATTAAGCAAAAAAATGGTCAGTCTGGAATTACCATTTTTTTTGTTTACTTTAAAAACAATTTCGTGCTATTTATAAGATAATGAATATTATGCAGAATTTATTCGTAGATATTTTTATTTTATTAATTAAACAATGTTGTTTATTGTGATAATTTACAATTAAAGCGTATGAAGATATTTTGATGGTGGTATTAGATTTCGTGGTTCAACTCCGGAGGCACCACACACGGACACACTCATTTTTGCCTTCTTTCTTCTTCATAACACCAGTGTTCAGAAGAAGAAGTGTTCAGTTATTGCAATGTTCTGATTTGAAGTATGTGGTCAGGGCATCAGGTCATACTTAACCGAGCGGTTCCAACTTAGTCCTCAGGAGTAGCAACGCATCTGTAGTCGATCTAATAAATAACTTCGATCCTGTCTTGGGTGGTTTGCAAATATACGTGGGCGACAGTGACCATTTACCATCAGGTGGACTGAATGCTCGTTTGCTACGTCCATTTAATAAAAATTAAAACAGATTACAGACGTACATTCAAATATAATTATTTTATTGTTAGATTATTATATCTATCGCGCTATCTAGTATACGTGTCGATAATGTGTAGGAATTATTAACAATATATTTAATTGCTTTTATCTCTCGATTATTCTTTATTCCTCTACACCAATAATACATTAATAATTGTGATTAGATTATGTATTGGTGTACTGGTCGCAGATTTACACGAGAAATATGTCTTTGTTTTTCAAAAAATTATGTTGTTATTATCTAAAGCACTTTAAGATAGCTAAATTTAGTGTTCTAAACTTACTAATCTGACTTATTAATAGGTTCAGAAGGATTTTATGTAATAACTGAAACTACAACAATAAGGTAAAATAACATTTTCTTGAGCTGACCGATCCCTAAACTCTTCTCGTTTAGTATTCATATCATTATTATCATTAAAATTAGTTCATAACGAAAATTATTGTACATCCATCCGTCTTTCTCTTTACTATCCTCTACCCAAAGGTTGCCTGGATCGATGGAGAGAGATTGAGAGAGCCTGGAGAGATCGCTGCATTAGCTATAAGGCCGCCTTTTGTATACCATCTTCCGCATTGTATGTAATTTCGTATGTATTGTTAGACTGTTGTTACCGTTTGTATTTGTACAACATTTTTAGAAACTTTTACACTTGAACAGATTTTATCCTTGTTGAAATTAAAAATATAAATAGACTACATTCCCTTTCACTGGAATAGTACTTACTCGACGTGTAACCAAAAATAAAAACGCAAACAAAATGTGATATTACTTAGGGTGTGTTAATAATTCCACTAATATGAATAAATTACAATCATCCAGGTTATACAACTCTACAGGAATGGTGTTTATTTAAACAGAAAATGTTAATCCCTAATTATTTCGGTTTGCTTCAGTTTTGACAACCCTAGAGCGATCGGATAGCTATCCGAGATCGAAACAAATAGAGCATTGATGCGCTAATTTGCATCGTCTCGTGTGTGCACGGTGCCCGCTATGTATAGAAATCATGACGTCTTGCTAAAACGTATAAGAATCCTAATTAATCATTTGTTAAAAGCTTACGTATTTATATTCTAGGACTAGTCGGTGTCTTCTTCTTCTTCTTGTGTCTTTAAACTATTACCAAATTTTCATTTACTGTAGAAAATTAAAGGTATTATTGTAAGTAAAATAATGCAATGCCAGCTGAAATAGGTACGTTTTTTCTTTTAATTGTGCCAGGAAACATGCATGTAAGAACAGAGTCTAGCTCTACTGATACAAAATGTGAAAAAGTTTTACCGTAAACATGTTTGTAACAGTTTCCAAATCCAGCAACTATCATAGCAAGGTACTTAATACTGATAAAATTGGCGTTTAGAATGAGATTTTCTGTATCGGGTTACTACGAGATTTATTACAAAGGTATAAAAACTGTCCACTCTATCTATTTTATTTTATTATTTATTTACTGTATATTCAACAACATGTTTTTGTTTTTGAAAATATACATATTTAACGTTTATTTACTTAAGATCTATTAGTAGGTAATATAAATCTTTTTGTCTGTCACTGTATAAAGTTTTTCACGAAACGTTAGTAATTTTCAATCGAAACATCATAGGCGCCTAAGTAAGGAGAGGCTTAACATAAAAAGTTTTGTAAGTTGGAACACCGCTCCACCGCCGTAGATAAGTCAGACTTCGTCTCTACCGCAGGACATTGCCTTAACTCTACATAATTCTCAGCTAACTTTTGTTCTCTGTGGGAATACGGATCACCTGCACTTAAATAGACCAAGTGCTTAGTCTCAGCGCTCTATCTCAGGAGTATTTACTCCATCTCAGGATGTCAGGCCTTTGTCGTTTCTTGGCGGATGAAGTACAAGTGTTACTATGAATCAATACTAAGTACAGATTTTTAAGGCACTTTTTCAGCTAAACTCAAGTCATATACCTATATATCGCTTAATTATAGAAGTAGAGGTCATCATGAAGAAGAGTAAAATCATTTTTTAACAAGCTGATGCCGGGATAACATACCGGGATGATATTGTACCTGGGTGCTATTTCCAAGTCAAAAGCTAGTTATAAAGATGTAATGTCCTCGATGATACCATAAAACGACGGCAACAGTAGACCAGTGACACGTGTGGTACATCAACAACGTTAAACCGACTAAGTACGTCTGAGCGATCTAAATTTAATTGCGACTGTTAAGCGCGTCCCGAGGGCTTTCAGCAAAGCTTTAATCTTCGCTGCGGTGCCGAGCTATAAATCACACGTCAATACCAGATTATGTATCTTCGAGCTAAAGAGAGAAAAACGTGTGAGGATCAAAATAATTTCTGATCCAGCCAACTGAAGTCAGTTTTCGGTTTGTTGCCATTTCAGTGTCCATACTTGATTGTAATGCTGTAAGCTTCCTATGATTAGGCTTTACGAGGAAGCTTAGTCATAAGATGCATGATTAGATGAACCGTAACTCTATTGGTAGCTCAAATGAGTATTACCTCGTTGTCAAAAATGTACAGTTATTACTTAAATTATTTATCTAAAAATTTGGCCAGAAATCTTTGTCTTTGTGATTGTAATTTGTAATGTTGAAATCTCAGAAAAGAGCACAGCCGATTATGGTTTAACTACGCCGATTAGCTCTGCTATTTAACTGGCCAGCTACCACTCCGTTTATCTATTATACACTCGTATACCTGTTACTTCTTAGATAGCCTTTTGACCGAATCCCCTCCTTTCGATCTAATTTTATCACATCTCGATAAGAAACTCCGAGCATACTTAGCTCTTGCAATTATTTATCAAATATTCCAGTTAAACGAGAAGTACATTGCAAACAATGTTGAGTAACATTCTTGAAGTGAAAACTGTTTAATTCAATGAAGATAACATTTACTTTAGGTTTTAATTAGGTACTGTCTTCAGCTTATTACTTTTATAATACTTCAATAGGATATGTAGGAATCATAATGCTTTAGTCGTATGGGAAACCCTGGCCCAGCAGTGGTGCATACAAAAATTCTCGAAGTTGCGGTCTTTAGGGAACTTTAAAATGTATGTAAAAATAGGATTTGCACTAAATTACTAGTACCAACTCAGTCCTCAGGAGTTGTTAGAACTTATCGACGGTGTAAAACGCATTTGTTGTCGACGTCAGAGAGAACCTAAACCTTGTCTTTACAATATTACGATTGTCTTTA
>DWNJ01002541.1:0-10438 GCA_018250275.1 Udranomia eurus
AGCATGTCATATTATTTTTAAATTGATAATTTCATGTTCAAAACTTACATACTCTACATTCAAAATTGATTACAGTTACAACTCTATGGAGAGAAGTATATTAATGCTAGCTTAGACAATATATAGATATTTATTTATATGACCGGTTCTCTACGTTATCGGTATCCAGACGAACAGTTTCTGAATACTGAATTGAAAATCTCCGTTTTTTTCGTGGGTTAAAAATAATTAGTCTACCCTATGCGGGCATACAATAGGTATAATTAGTTTAATGCATAAAATTAACAAAAGTTTATTTAATTATTAGTTAAGTTTATATTTGATTTAGTTTAATTTATTTTAATTTGATGAGTATTATTTAAAAAATATATATTATTATAGTGTTTGGATGAATCAATTTATTCTGTCATCAATCAAGTGTTGCATTCGTGTAATAAAAAACAAAAGAGTAATAATGATCGAATGTCGTAATTTATGCAGTAATTAATAAGGATTTCGCGCGTCCGTCCCAACGTGATATGGGGATTTATCAAACTGTACCGAAAATATTACACATAGGAAAATGTTAACATATATAATACGAAGTCAATAAAATGATTGTGTTTTCCTTATAAAACGTATTATTTTGGTACACTGATATATAACTGTACTCAATTTATTTATTAATTTTAAACGTGTTCATCTAAACTTTCTATTTTTTTTATACCAAGGAATCACGAAACATGTGTCAAAATACGCGAAATAATTCTTTTCAACCTCAAATCGCTGGGATTGAACAGCGATTTTAAAGATACCTCTGGTGTTGCAAATGTCCACAGGCGGCGGTGATCATTTAACATTAGTCCCGTCTGCCTTAAATTTATAAAATAATAAAAGCCACAAACTGTTCTACCATTATTATTATATTATTTATAATAATCTTATGGATTGGAATGGATATATAGTATCCATGGATTGACAGAGCCGTGTACTTATGAGGAAAATATTTTATTGAATAATTATGTACATTGTACTATCGCTTCATTATTCAGTGTCATTGTGGGTTTAACGCTGAGTGTGTTCGATCGTTTAGAAATATTTTATTTTCGTCTGATTAAAAGTGAAAATCCCGTACCATTTCTAGAAAAAGGTGAGTAAATTCGATTCAACATGCTTTATCTCTTTATGTCGAATCTAAATCAGTATTTTTTAAATGAAATCGTATAATGGTCGAAATCTTTTATTTCTCTAATAGGATATAAAATGTTTCATTTTTGTTTCAGACGCTTCAAAGAGGAACGATGTCTATAACATGCGTATCTCCTGCATTATTTATTACAATTTGCGTTATTATTGCAATTCTTGTGATAATAGTACTAGTTCTATTATTTTTACTTTACCAATTTAAATCTAGAAATTACAGACAATTACTCGAACAAGGCGAAATTACCAGAACTCCTAATAACAGTAACAGATATAATTTGAAATTTGAGAATAGAAAACAAAGTGATAATTTGTTATTGACAAGTGACTATTCAAAATTTAACGCTGACGACTCGCACTTAATATCTGTGATCAAAGACCCTAATCTGAAACATGAAAATTCAGAACGTAACGTGAAATATACTCAGGAAGCTAGAGATGTAGATAAAGCAAGTGACAGAAGAAATGAACAGACTTCAACGGTTCCACCTTCAATAATGGTAAGACAGCAAATAGAGGCAGTTTGCTTAAAAATAATGCAATCCAAGAACCCTGACAATTATACAGAATCGTATGAGTTAAAGGAAATGCCTTGGAAAGGGAAGAAACCCAATCTGTCCAGTGCAAAAGTGAAGTCTATGTCAACACCAGAATTGGACATTTATGATGTAGTGCCACCAAAGGCCACGCCAGTTAATACTTACAGCGTCGAAGATGACCACGTTGAATACTCTTTACCACGATCTGATAGTAAAATCGTTTTGGATGATGAAAGTGGATATATTCTACCTCTGACATCCATTAAGATAATGTATGCGAATGCGAATTAAAAAATAATGGTACTTTTTTGAGAAGTATTCCTTAAGCGCATATACCGGTACTTGTTTAGATCGCATCTAGTAAGTTTAGCAAAGGCGAGCGCGGTCAGTAACTGGGCGGTCACACTGACAATACACTTCGTATATGTATGACGGGGTGAAGTCAGAGGAACAAACGATGAAAACTGTGAACGATGAACAGTGAATAGTCTGAAAAAATTAATGCCATTATCTTTTTGTTACTTTATCAACACCTCTAGTGCAATAAAGGATCTGCATCCATCATCAAAGCGGAATACGACGATAGGTTTGCAACGCAATAAGAGACGTGTTCGGTGAAGTGTTTAACCAGTACGCCCGATTTGAACTTCTTCTAGCCCGGGTATTCGGGCCAACGAGTGAAAGGAGTGAAATAGAGCTTTCTTATATGAGACGGAACCTTCTGATAAAGGGAAACTACTCTCCCTCCCTTTTATGTATGTGAATTTGTACGCATTCGTGATCGGGAAGGCATATTACGTTTTTGTTTTGCGAGTATGATCAGATGGCAGTCGTCACCAGAACGAATTATAAGTTTGGTGGTAAATACAGAAATTTAGATTTAGAGGTTAATATGTAATTCACGATTTATACCTTGTACATACATATATTTAATATTTACGAAATTCAGCTGTGTAAATAAAATAGTAATTAGAAATTTAAAAAACAAACTTTTTATTTTATAGGTTTCCATATTAAAGATATGCCAATTCATTTATTCATGCATCAACGACATACTAAAAATGATGTCACCTAATTATTAAATATTTGCAATTAGCTTGTTATTCATATGTATACACCGTTGTAAATAACATTAAATAATATTATAAGCTACTGTGGTTTCATGTTGACAAACTCTAAGCCTTATAAGGATAATGATAAATATGTTTAAGCGTTTTATTTAGTTACTTCACAATAAATAAGTATCAAAACATCAAACCAAAATACATACCACCACCTCTCTACGACGGTTGATCGTGAAATCTTCACGATCACATCATGCATGCATTAAAGGTATTAATTATACCATGATACATAATAATACCGGATTGATGCGAAGTAGTAATAATCTAATTTAATAGACACCTGTTATACACGGAACGTCATTTTAATAATGAATCGAGAGAGACGTGAGCATCGGAAATGTCAAACAATTAATGTCATTTTGTATAGTCAAAAATATTTTTAATTACTCTATAGGTATAATAGTATAGATATTTTACAACTGATAATTCTATGGTATACGGTCGATTTTCGTCGACCGCTAGGCGATCTCTAGTTATTATTATAATGTAAATTGCGATAGAAGCGTTATAAGTGCGTACGTAGGTGTAATGCATACAGCGAGACAGGTAAAAGTTGTGAGAGAATGCAGTTGGTTTGTATATGAGTGAGTGCATTCGACACGTTGCGCACTCGCTCGACTTGGTCGCATCGATTTTATGCACCATTGCTGCAAGCTCATATTCAATCGGCCTCTTTATAAATAATTCGCCGACCCTCATACGGGCTTGTTGTATTAATAATAAACGCGCTCAATCAGCCTCTTCATGTGCCAATTATATATTTATAAGGGTTATACTCTTCTGTATTTAGTAGTGTCTCACAAGTTTGCAGGTTCTGGTTTTTTTGTTATTCCCTTTTTTGTTCTTAAATACCCTTTTGTAATTAATTATTGGCGTGTACTTAATTTTATGTGCCATATAGTATTTTTAAATTAACGTTTAAATTGTATTGAAGACGCACTTGAATATTAATGTAATGTTTTGTATGTGAATCTTAGAATTATGCGAGGTAAGACCGGGCTCATTTGAAAGAGAGATTACGTAATATCTAGATCTTAAATATCGCGAAACGAGGATTATGGCGTATTAACAACACGTCTTGAAGGGCGCACTGGGAATCGGGATAAGCCGGTCCAACGGCCATCTTAGCTTTTGCGTCGTTTAATAAAGCCCTGCGACAACTGCACGCCTTTGTAGGGCTGACTACCATAATGCTATTATAAGTATACATGTAGGTAGCGTAAATCCGTTAATTTCTTTAGGGTAGCTCTTAACCCTTTGTATTCTTGAACCAAAATACTTGTTATGAAATTGTAACGGAGTCTGTGGCATTGAATATACTCAAATCTTCAAACGTCATTGCTCGTCTGTTTTTTTTGCCGATTTTGGACAACTGTTCATAAAGAAACGTTTAAAATATTTCACATATTTGATTCAATTTTGTATCAGTAAAGATATAAACTATAATTATTTATTTTAAAGTAATACAAATTTGCTTGCACTTAATGCATTTGCAAGTTAAAGTTACCTGTATTATTAGCAGATGCAATGCCATTCGTGCCGTATTGTCAATAGCATCTACAACATCTCGTCTCGGTTACGCACACATTCCGACAACATCTATAGACGGCGTCCGCGATCCAGCCCTAACTCCCGATCGGGTAATGCAAAACGAGCCTCGGGAATAAATCGTTTACATGGTTGTCGGCGTAAACTGGTCCCGCCGCCTGCCGGGCTCGGCGATACCTCCCGGAGGTAGGAAGCCATCGGAGATGTCGACGCCTGTCGGACTCGACCCTCTGATGTAACGCAACTTGGTACGTTACATATCTATTGTAGGGCCGCGAGGTTGTTAAGTTGACGCAAGCTGGCAGTTATGATACCCTAGTCTTTCTTTAACTGATAAACAATCGCTATAGCTACGCTAGGTTACGTAAAAAGTATAAATCATATCAAGTGTTCAGTTCGTTCATATAAACAATCCGACAATCTTCTCTAACTGGGTCAAGGCATTTCTAAATACGTAGCAGGCTTATTTCAACGAAGTACTCTCAAAGTTAATTGTGACGGTTAAAGTGAGATGGGGAATCGAATTAGCCAAAGTAAATGGAAAAGTACAGCTTGCACAAACATTTAATGTATAGCCGCGTAAGTCAATTCACCGGAGCACGTACGGATACCACATCTGATTATAGTGTACGCACAGTGTTAGTATACATTTGTGCGGTTGTACACGGTGTACCCGTGCAGTGGCGGTCTTATCTCACCATTAGAGTTATTACGGGCCGGTATCTCGCCCATCGCACCGCTTCGATTGTTTCTGAACGCGCCACAAAGCCGGCGCGCTACCACCGTAATTGACCACTGTTTATTTACACGACGATCTCTTATTTTATACAGCACTCTTCGGGTTTATAATGCCCGATATATTCCTTACACACTAACGAGGAAGTGTCTGTTTTATGAATATTTCACTATTTATTCAGGTAGTTACGTTGACTTTTAGAGTTTTCGATAACACATTTTTACCGTGAATCTGCGGTTTTGCCATCATTTACATATTCTTGAAGATTGAGCTACGTCACCTAACGTCTACAACTTGTATTCAGTTTTTATATTCAGTTCAACAGATGCCAAATTTTCTCTCGTTTCGAAGATTTAAAATTATAAATCCAAAATTTTATTCCGTTTAAAATTAATTAATCGATAAGTTGAATGCATCAATAACTGAAGTGACATTGTGGTTGGTATAGGTGGGACAAATACGTACACTACCGAACGATCACAAAGCAAATGGAGTTGAGCTCCACTAAGGGCAACGGTACAGATAGCCATCGGATGATTGCCGCCCACGCACACCCGCTTTGCGATCGTTCGCTTCTGGCTTGTCACTTATCATTAGGGACTGAATCTATTTCAGTAATAGCTGTTTGATGTGTAATAGACTAGATGTAAATTGCGTTCTTCTCGCAACTAGTTTCTAGACTAGTGTGATTGGAGGCTTATTATTCCATCTTTAGGTCCCGCACATCACGAAACTCGTTCTTTCGCTCCGTTACAGAATTACTTCGATCTTTAACTGCTCCAATCTGTTACATGGTAGCAATATTAATTCGTGACGTGCTACTACTGTTTTGATGCTTCGTCGCATCTTCCAATTGTGATTGTAGGACCGTTAGCAAACAATGCGGCTAACCAAAAACGGCGGGCATAACGTCGCGTGGCGTCCTTGGTGGTCACATCTATTCAATTAGTGCAGGCGGCGATCGGAACCGCCGTATCCGCGTGGGTACCGCCGCCTTCGCGTGGGAACACCTTACATCCTCCCCTTTCCACACCATGAACAAAATAATATCTAGTAGGGAGTTCTTCCGTCGACCCCAAATATTCATTTGCATAAATATCCACGCATTATGGTGAGATGCTTAATATGTATAAACATTTAAATAAAAAAAGTGAATAAGGCTTATTTTAATAAGTAACAGAAACAGTATACATAACAAGTTTTGTGATTTATAATACCATTGTTGATATTCGCTGATTAATAATAAGAACGACATAACATAACTCGTAAATTTCTATTTTTAACGATGCTTAGCATAATTTTTAAAGCCTTGTTCCATAACATTTTAGTAACGTATCCAAAAATTTAAAAAGGTTATAGTTAATGCGAATAAAAAAATTTTTTTTTTAATAAACGCTGTCCTCAAAAAGGTTCACTTTGAGTGATGTCGTTCCTGTTTGTTGCAAATGAGCGATGTACTATGATAAAGTTGCAGGTTAGCTAATTTTAGAACAAGAAAAAAGACAAGTTACGTGTGAAAGCCCACAATCCGAGGTTTGAATAATCCTGGCACGCTATGTTGGGGCAGGTCAGGCGTTCGTATGGCTTCGAGTTGATTGTAGGTGTAACTTTATGATCGCACGCTTCTGCGCGCTACTATTGTTCTAATGGGCCCTCGGCTCGGCCCTCCGTTGGCGTCTCTTGTACTAACACCCGTCTTGTTACTCGCCGACTCCGAGGTCACGCGTTCAACTTGATCTCCCGATTCTCCACGCGTTCGCGGGAATTGTGTGGACGATTATTTAACCGACCACTATATGCCACCTGCTTATTTATAACCATCGCGATTTTTATTGCATATTATGGAGTGCGCTTTTTGTTTCAATGGCACTGCATTGCATTGCATTCCTGAAACCCTATTCGTAAATGCACGAGTAAACTGATTATTCGACGGTCATGCTCGGAACCGGGAACGAGTAAGGACAACTCTAATCGTGCAGTGACTATCGCTGTCAATTAATCTCGGGCAGCTCCTCTGTGACTTGACGTGCCGTCTTTATTCCGCGTTGCACTGACGAGGTACTGCAATATTTTACACATGATTAGAGCCGCGCGCACCGGCACTGTATGGCTAAGCAAATTGCGCCGAACGCGACGCGGAGTCACGATCTGAACTTCGCGGGAACCCGGGAGAATTTCTAGAGAATTCCAACGTAAATGCTACAACAGATATTAATGGCGGTATCGCCGCTTATACCGGTTCGCATTTAGATACATCTTTTAATCGAGTCTATATTTCCCATTGAACGGATCATTATTCCTTCATTAAACATAGCTCTAACGTTGGTAAAGTTGCTTTTGATTTAAATGCATCACTCCGGTAATGAGCGATTACATCTTTCCCAAGGATGTCAGTTATTTTGTCTTGGCATACCTGCATGTCGGGACTTATCAGCTTGTACTTTATTTAAATTAGACATCGCTCCTAGGCTAATTATATCGCGTAACGGATAAGGAAGCCGTGGGCCGTGTTATCTTGTCATCGACGGGAGCTGCTACCGAGTAGGGACGTTCATACATTTTTTTAATATAATGATAATCGCGTTTGTTCTTTGTACGGTGGGCCGGGCCCCGGTTCGATTCCCATTGAGAATAAAATCTGATGCTAAATAATCGGCATAGATTCGCGTCGGGATATAAAGTAAGTCTGTGGCTGTGTTAAAGATTGAGATTGTATCAAGAAACAATATTTAAACTCATCAGATTCGTTTACGTTTGCCATGCGTAAAATCAATTCAGATACCGAAAACACGAATTACTTATTGTATTGATATGGTCCGTGGGTGAACAGCGGACCGTGACGCCGCAGTAGGTATACTCGAACTCAATGCACGACTTCATTAAATGCATCGGTTCGGTTGTTACACGCCGGCCGTGAGGTTTTTCGTTTATTTCGCACCCTAAATGTGAATGCCTTAATTAGGTTTCGGTCGGGATCTGTACAGTGTAGAAGGTAGATAGTGATCGCAGGTATGGTAATGGTTCGCCTAATTCTGACTCACGGACGGTTAGCGCCGGCGCGGCTCGGTCGGTCGTCCTCCGCCCGGAACGGACTCCCGGCGAATAAACATCGTGTATTTGTTGTTTTGATATGATTGTTCACTAACTTGGGGGTTTCTTCAATTAATTTCAATCTTCAGCTAATATTATCCATTACTGCGAAAGTTTGTGAGGATGTTTTTTTACTTTTTCCCGCAGAAAACTACTAAACGGATTTAGATAAAACTTTGCAGTGATATAGCTTATACATCGGAATAGCACACAGGCTATAATTTATAAAGTCGGAAAATATCGACTTAATATACGAGTATAACAAGGGCAAAACCGCGGGCAACAACTAGTTTAATACAAGTAATGTATCTTATAGTCTTATGGAAAGTTGTAAATCAAAAAAACATATACACAGTTTTAAATCATACGCATCTAATGGCCTAAAACGCCACCCGGGACCTCGTTTATAAGTGTTTTCTTCTGTATAACAATTCATAAATAAACATAATTGTTGTAATGGAACAAAACACGAACGAAACACTTAGGATGTTTCAAAAGTTATATTAAAATATATGTCTTTATTCATTGTATATTGATGTATGAGAAATCGTGCAAACAATTTGCACTTACTATAAATCGCTGAGGAGTTCCATTTATCATAGTCAAGTACTACTACCGCTCTAGGTTTATTATAACGAGATCATCGTAACTGCAATAGTCATTTGCAAGAAAATGACATACTGAACAATTTCGAGATTTTATCATTTCACTCATAATTTTATTCTATAGTTCAAGAACTTTATTTTAATATAATAATAAGACTCGCAAATAATATCACTCAAAGAGAAAATTATAATTTAAATGTATAGGTAATATAATACTTTTGTATTATATTGTATATTAATTAACACAGTTTTGTAGTACGTTTGTAATGTATTGTGGTGTTTGTAATGTATGTATGCTTGTAATGTCTTTGTAGTTCACAGTAAAAGTAAAATGTGTAGGTCATTTTTTTGCTCTGAAACCTTTATTTAAAAGTTAGTAAATATGAGTAAGTATGAAGAATTCATCAATTTGTTCTTTTAAATGTTTATTTTGTTTGCTTTTTTTTCTCAAGCCTATTAAAAATTTAAACGTAATATCGTTGGAGAGCCGCGTCAAAAGAAGTTTAAAGATGAAGAGTTCGCATTGTATGGTTTATTTGCATAACATATATTATAGCATAATTGTTTATTTGTAACTTGATGTAACCTGTACGATATTTGCAGATCTCTTGAACTGTTTGCAAGTTGTTTTGAGGTTAATTTTAAACCTAATGATGCATGGCGTCAATGTAGTTTCCTCGCCGTTTTTATTTTAATCAGAGCACGAACATATGTGGTTACAAAGGCTGCGACGTTGAATATGGCAGCGTACTTGTTCGGTTTCAATAACATGTAGCTGCCATGGTTTAACGTCATCTAAATTAAACGCATATTCCTGGATTTCGTTGTGTTTAATTTCAATTTGGACTTTAAAATAATTTGATTCTATTGTACATTGTGTATTGTACATTATACATACTGTACATACGTCCGTAGGCATCTTGGCATATTAGTTTTCGGTCTGTTTTTCGAATTCCAACTGCTTATAATATGTGAAATAAATAAAATATTAAAAAATATTAATATACTAACTCAAGAATAATAGGTAAGTTTCTTGATTTACTCGTATCTTAATGTCTTCTTGAACGCGTGATGTAGATGATGAATCGTTAGCAGAATATAAATTATCAATTAATTTATTTTACAATAATACGTGTTTATCTTTCTAGAATAAACATTGTTTTGCCACACATTAGGCGTGGTTCGCATGTTCGGTCGATTCAAAAGGAAAAAAATATATCTTACATGCTCAAACACGTCCTTCACGGCCGATTAGGTACATGGGTTACGTTCTACATATTGGATTAATGGTCAGAGTGATTCTAAATGCGACGATGTAGCGTTCGTTTTGCTCCCATTTGTACGGGCGAGTCTTCGGAATTATTGAGACGGATGAAGTTTTTTTTTATAGTATTGAGGCAGCATACGAGCATACGAGCATGCAGTCCAGCAAGGTTACTGTTAATGCCGCCCATGGGCACCTGTAATCAACCACACAGGATCGAAGTTCTTTCTTAGGTCGACCACAGATGCGTCGCTATCCCTAACTAACTACCCCTGGCTAAGTTGGAATGCCTCGGTTAAGTATGTCTGCTTTACCACACCAAAACACAGCAGCAAGAACACTGGTGTTAC
>DWNJ01002542.1:0-10438 GCA_018250275.1 Udranomia eurus
AGGTACTTGGTAGTTAAAAATTAAAGGCAATAAAAGTCAATACAGAATAGTGTGTCATGTCAAAAGAGTTGTGACTTAATATATGCGTTCCACCTAACGATTACAAGGACCGCGTTTATGATGTGGTATTTCTTTCGGATATTTATTTATAAACAATAAATATGCATCTATGTTTCAGAATGATTCAGATTATTAATATAATATATTAATGATTCAGAAGCAATACCTACATATTAAAAAAAAAATCCCAAACCGTCACATATTTTCAAATCAGCAATAATTTATTCTTATCCTCTTTCGTATTTCATTGCATTTATTTTCAAAGAATCACTATATTAGCGATCTGTATTACGACAGCGCAAAACACGGCCGTTACAATCGTCAAGTGGAACGCGGCATAATATCAATAGTAAAATAGAGTGATTTATTATTAATTAGAGAGTATACATCAATCACAGAATCAATTGTAACAGTACCCCTCGTTCTGGTAGCACCATTCGGGTTCAAGCGACTCCGCCTTGATGCCCAAGCGGACAAAACGTTCCCTGTAAGAGAAAGAATAGAAAAAAACATATAATTTGAGTTAAGAAAATGATGACCGACAGTTACAGCCGTTGCCATTGCAGCAGTGAACATTATGAAGTCGGGTAAAAAGTTGTAGTAGTCAAGTAGTTTGCCTCCAAATTTGGTACTAATTTAACATGACAATAACATAGTGTAGTAGACAGAAGAAAATCGTATTCGGTCGAAGAATCATGGTCGCTGGTATGTACACGTAAAACGACCCTCACAGGGTCAACCACAACTCTCAGTAGAAGTGAGGGAGGAAAGACGACGGACCAAAGCTTGAAGTCCGAACTCCGCCCCTCTCAGCCAA
The DNA here is from genome assembly GCA_018250275.1 of Udranomia eurus. Taxonomy (NCBI): domain Eukaryota; kingdom Metazoa; phylum Arthropoda; class Insecta; order Lepidoptera; family Hesperiidae; genus Udranomia; species Udranomia eurus. The sequence goes on from DWNJ01002542.1 coordinate 878, forward strand.
TAGGCTACTAATCAGGTTTTAGCTCTACCTAGGCTTGCCACAGAAACCGGGTGACGCTGTAAAGGCGGCTACAGCCAACAGCAACTACACATTTCACAAAAAAAAAACAATTGAAGCAATGACCACATCCCGCACACATACCTGGTGTGCAGCATACGATACTCGGCGTGGCGCCAGTCGTTCGCGGGCTCGGCCCACATGCGCTCGGCGAAGGCGGCGGCGCGCGGCCACAGGCGCCCGTCCAGCGTCGCCGTGTCCGCCTGCTCCGACCACAGCGTCGCCTCGCCGCCTGCGCACCGCGCTCGGTTAGGGGTCATCCATAATTTACGTCACACGATTTTTGTCCTTGTCACTAGTTATACGACTTTTATACCCCCTCACCCATCCTTCGTGTGACGTCACATATTTTTACTAGAAAATGTTATTTCGTTGAATTTATGGATCGTTATCTCCTGAACGTTCCAGACGTTCCTTCTTCTTATTATAAATTACTTTTTTATAAAATAGCGAAGAAGCAAGCAGGACAACTGATGTCAAGTGGTCACCGCCGACTATGAACATGGGTACACCAATGCATCGCGGCCTTTGGAGGACAGGCTTTTTGTGTACCTCCAGGATTCATAGGGAACTTAGGAAATTAATTATTTATCTATATGCGAAAACTTCTAATTGGTCTGATGTATTCGTCCTTTACTATTATAGTAATTGTATCTATAACTTTTCTTTGAAAATAAATAAACACCCGGTATAAATAAGAGAGAACTGTACCCGACACGCTGAATGGTATTGATCACCATTCAATAAAGCTACCACTTCGGTATCGGAAGATCAATCATTCAAATTTGTAATATGAAACTTTTCATGCTTCAATATCAAAGACAGCAGCTTCCACTGCTGCCTTGATCAGCGTAGTAAGAAGAAATACATTTCAGAAGGAATTATATTCTGTCTATTAACGGGTACCAAAGTACCAAGCACTGTGCAGTGATATCGTATCGTATCTATATCGTAAAAACTATTTTTATACTAAAAATAGAGCCTAAACAAGCTTTAACAAGATAAAGTTTAACAATATAATAATAATGAGGGTAGTCGAGATTTTTGGGTTTACCGAGTATTTGATCCTTGTATTCCAGGGCCATTGACGCCGGACTGTTACCGTACACTTTCTGCCAACCGATATACGGCGAGCACCAGTTGTTACCTGCAACATTTTTTTAAAGAAATACTAAAATAATGTGATCTTATCTACATCTCAAAGGATATCGTGTCGAAATAATAAACGACACAGCAAGGTAAGAAAATTTCTCCTTCAATATTTTGACCAGATCAGAGTTGAGTTGCATTTCTTACACTTTTTGTAATTTTAATTACAATTCTTTGATATAACTAAAATGCAAAAATACGCACTTAAAATATTTGAAGACGTTCAGACGACAGTAGCATAGAGCATCGTCTATAGAAAGCACCGTTATAATGAAATATCATAAACACAAAATCTTGAGGACTTGTCAACTAACAGCGTTTCATACCATGGGAAAATTCTCGATGGGAAATTATTAAAGTTCCACCAGTACCATCTTCGGCAACAGAGGCTTGGCATAATATGATTAGTCTAATTTTACGCACATATTTACCTTGAATTGGCAACGTAGGTATATTATAAAAAAAACTATATTCTTTCGAAACTATTAAAGCTTACTAATCTCTCCGCGAGAGGGCACTGGTGACCTGTTATACAGGTATTTTTTTACCTACATAAGGCACCGGGGTCTCACAAAGAAACATTTAAACTGTATCGTTAAATTAGAGAAACTTGTAACAATTACTTTGTGAGAGCAAATAAATGAATCATATTATTATATTAAAAAAGAAAAAAAATATGAAGGGCCCACTCACCGCTGCCCACCCAAGCCCCGTATCCACAATCGAAATAGAGGGCATCATAATTGGACATGATGAGACGGAAGCCCTTTTCCAGAAGACCCCTGATTTGAGGATCCACTCCAGTAGTCCAAACCTAAAATGGACCAGCAAACAATTAAAAACAGGTTTACATCAACATTATATGTTCAATATTTGTCTTGTAATATTTTGATGAAATTAAATTAAGTATTGGGATTTAATTAATTACCTGGATTATGTAATCGTCCTTATTCAAGAAATTCTCCACATGGCTGTAATCTGTGAGGGTGCTTGTCCATAAAACCAGGGGCAGTCGCTTGCCGAAAGCCTAAAAAAATCTCATAGTTTTTAATTAACTTTAATTTTAAAATTACTATAATAGTATAAAGTGGTTCTAAAAAATAATAAGTCTTATCTTCTGACAATAAACGTAATTTTCCCAATTAGTCGATGGTAGACGTAAGTTAAAAGGAAGTCAAAGAAAGAAAAGCGCTTTTGAAAAGTCTTACCTTGTAAGCCCTGTCTTGAGCTTTCGTCTGGAAATAGTTCCAGAGCTTCAGGAAGCTCTTCTTGTCCAGGTCCCATCGGTTTTGGATCATGAACTGTTGGATTTCCTCCGATGAGTTCCAGCACCTCTCGCTTACCTCGTCACCACCCATGTGGAACATGTCGGGGTGTTCGAATGACTCTGGAAAAATAAATAATGGAAACTACAATAATCAATAAAAAAACGATTTTATTATTTATTACTCATTATAACTGAAAACACTGCGTAGTACATATAATAAAAGAAAATCTACCGTTAATTTTGATTTAATTTTCATCACAAAGAGTTAACTCGAAAGCATTAGATATACATATAACATGAATGACACCTTTTATACAATTTAACTTTACCTGAATTTATATTAATGACCTATTTTTTACATTTTAACTTTACCTGCCATGTCAGTGTAGATATCCTCCAAATACTTGTAGAGTTCTTCCCGCGTCGGGTTCAACTGACCGCACGGAGGTTCAACGCAATAATGTGCCCATGGTTCAGCCTGGAATACATAAGGACATTAAATGGAATTAGTTTTATTTACTTTTGTAAAAGTTTGTAATAATTACACTTCATGTTCTGGTTAGATCGGCATGTATAAATACAATAAAGCTGTCTAAATAGTAACGGTAGTAAAACTCTGTCATTCGCGGTACCACAGCCTCGATATTCCTAGCTTATTGCTTTTTTCTTTATATATTTGTGTTATTTCTTTAAAGGAAGATACATTATTCCAAATTCTATCTTAGTTATTAGTCGTACCAGAGCCGCTTTAATTGACTTGACTAATCATAGGGTAAGGTTAAGAGGCATGCGGGCCACCTGATGGTAAATGGTCACCGCCGCCTATAGATATTTGCAACATCAAGGTCGCCAATGCCTCGTCGGCCTTGAAGGAAAGCTTTCTTCGCATCTTTTTTGACGAGCCCCATGTTGCAGCACTCTTCACCATTGGACGCCTTACTAGAGATACCCGATCTTGGCTGTTCGAACCAGCGAAACTCCACGCCGTTGAATATGGGCATGGGCATGGGATTCTCAGAAGCAAGTGTACCTTGAAGCAGACGGTGAGGCCGGTGTCCTGCCAGCCCTCGCCGACGTGCGCGGGCGCGTCGAACTCGGGCAGCACGCGCACGCCGCGCACGCGCCCGTAGTGCACCAGGTCGCGAATCATCTCCTTCGTGTATATCTGGAACATGATATTACTTTTTTGTAATATTACAGGGTTAACTTTTTGCGTATTTCCACAGGTTGTATTATTGAGGAGATATAGGTGAAGAAAATTTGGAAAAAGGAAAAATATATATAAAAAAAATGCTTTAATAGAAAACTAATAAAAAACTTTGGTTTTTTTAAACAAAAAATAAATGAATATGAAAATTATATGAAATATTGTTTTGTATTACTGTTTTTTTCTTAGTTTAGTGTGCACAAAACTTGCATTCGCAATGATTGTTAAAAAAAACGATTAGGAAGTAAATAAGTTACTCAGGAATTTAGTAAAGCAGGAAGTCGAGAAGTTTGGAAGTAACGATGTCAGGTAATTAATAAATTAGGGAGTTAGAGAATTAGGAAGTCAGGAAGTAAGGAAGTTGGAAGTAAGATAAAAAGTACGGGTGTTAAGAAGTTAGTTATAAAGGTATTAATAATGTAAGTACTTCATAAAATTTCGATTAGGATAACAAACGAACCTTGCTAGGGTTGTACGCGCCGTACTTGGTGAGGTTGGGGCGGCGCCCAGACTCGAACGGGAAGCTCTGGCTGTCCGTGATGTGCCAATGGAACGTGTTCAGCTTCATCATCGCCATGGCGTCTATGACACGACTTATATGAGAACTTCGCTCGGTTCAGTCGGCTAACTAACTAAATTGACTAAAGCGTGTTCGGACTAGACCTCAGAAAGTTTAGATAGTTAGTCATGAAAGACATTATACGGATATTGTGCTTCACTTCAGAAACTAAACTGTTTAGATTGTATGTCATATCGTCTGTTGCACGTCTGCTTTACGGATGGTTTTAGAAATAAAAACTACCTTGTCTTTCCCTAGGTCTAAAAGATCTCCGTACCAAATTTCATCTAAATTGGTTCAGCGGTTTAAGCATGAAAACGTAACCAACAGACATTTAATTTCAAACAGTTACTTTCGCAATTATAACATTAAGTTAATATGGATATGTAGTGTTATTACTGTTTATATTATTTTTTTAACCGTATCGACCGATCTTAGAATTATCAGTTGTAAAATATCTATACTCTTACACCTAGTCAAAAAATCATGAAATTCATGTGACGTAATTTATTACGCCCCTTATATAGGTATAGTGCAGACCGACAAGTGCAGATAAATGTTAAGGTTACTCAATGTTTTCCTTATGTGATACAGCATTTTCTGAACGCCTAAAGCCACCTTTGTATATCTAGTATAAGTAGTTATACAGTACATACCAATCGTAGCGCGTATAGCGTCCATATAGAAGTAGTTTCTAGCAGTGTCGAGCAGTATGCCTCTGTAGGGGTACACTGGCTTGTCGGAGATGTCCACATCTCTCGGCATCTGAAATATATTTTGTTCTTCGATATTTATTTATGTACAATATAAAATAAATCTAAGAGTTTAATGTTAATAACGAATAGACAGTGTCACCTATGTTTAAGCTATATTAAAAAAACTAGTCTTTGTAAATGCTGACCATTTGAAGCTTTTAGTCTGTTTTGAGACCGTCTTAGCCTCAGAAAAAAGATCTATCACTTACTCCAACTATTATATTGAGTCTTTACGTTAGGCTCTATTAGTATACCTAAATAATACCTGGAGACACCTAAAATATTATTTTAACGCAATGCACGGAAATGCGTATTAGTAAAACATTTCATACATTTGCCTATTGCTATGCTGGGAATCAAAACCGAAACGACACGACGTCGTTCATTGTGGGGCACGTGTCGTTGTAGTTACCAATAACTACGGTTCAAGTTCTGTATCATTCGTTGTAATCAAAAAGTGAAAACGAAATACACTGACAGTGCACGCGTAACTTTCTCTGACCTCATGCGTCAAGAAATTATAATTATGTCTATGTCACACCGTAGAACTTAAAAACTCATAACTAATTAATATAAAGATTCAATAAAAGATTTTTATGAGAATTGTGGTTGAAATACCGTTTTGAGGTCTTTACTATTTCCAAATTACTAACTATATGTATGAGGATAAGAAAGCAGCGTTCGTGTACAGTTTATATTAATTGCGTTCAAGAACATTTCAAACATTACAGCAAATATTTATGTAAATGCGAAATATAAAAACATAAAATGCGTTCGTATTCCAGTTTACAATTCCACGAGTTTTATTTTACCAATGCCCATAAACCAACAATAAAATGGCCTTTAGCTACTGTTGCCAGCTAAGCATAGGATTGAAGAATAAAAATATATACAGAATGCGTGCTATAACACAAAATTGTAACGCACGAAACACGCCTAAGCAATGCATATTTTAATGGTACATTGTTCTTTTAATTTATCTCGCTCTTCAACAGAATCCTGCTTTGTATTCACAACTTAAAGTGCTAAAGAGTTTTACATTCCGGTAATAGAAATCTGGTCCCTCTTTCCCTCGTTGTCCGGTTTCAATACTCACTAATTAAATTTAACTTATTTAAAATGTAATTAATTAGAATAACATAATAGTAAGGGTTTGCCCGTAAACAGAAAGCAAGGAATTATGTCAAGAATTATATCTAGAGTTTACCTATATTTTTTCAAAGATTTCTGGGTAGCTGCGGTTTTTAGGCTAACAATAAAACAATTAATGTACCTAATAATACAAATATCGTAACCGTACTAAAGCCCTTTTCTTTTCTAAACCCAAAAAAGAGGGGACAGTAATAAGTCGATCGTAATGAATTATTCTTTCTACCCGTTAATTCGTAGACGGCTTGTTTTTTATATATTCCAAGGTTAACGTATGTATAATATTATTGCTGGGAGTCAACGATCTCCCCAACCGGTTACACGGACAAGACGAGGTGGCAGTGGGCAGGACATTGATGTTTTGCTTGAACCAACATCATCCTGGCAGGGTTTTTCTTCGACCAATTATAATAAATATTTATCCTTATGGTACAGTTTTTAAACCAAGAAATGGAATGAAATGAAAAATATTTATTGTTGACTGTTTGACAAAGGTGTTGCAAATAAAATTATTAGAGCAGTCTACCCTATTCGGGCATGCAATAGTTATATAATAATAATATATCTATATAGTTTAATTTGTTTATCGATTTCACTTTAGAGTTTCGTCTGCACGTAACACGAAATTATAAATTAACTGCCATTTTAACAAAACACACCAACTGCCTCGCTTTTGTCATAATAATAAAATCGATCAATTTACCTTATGTTGATTTTATTTTCTTTGCTTCTTGAATAACACGTTTTAGTGAGTTCAGTATTAGAGCAAAAATATACTGTAGAATGAATTTATTCATATCAAAGAATTATTAAAAGACTGCTGGCTTTTTTCTCCCGGTCTATCACAGCTGAGGTCCTGAAGGCATTAAAAGCCGATGACCACTGACTAATGGAAATATTTATGACGTTCATTGTATGTATACCGTATAATGAATAAAAACATTTCATTCTTGATTCTTGATTGTAGTTGTGTGTAACAACACAAGTAAGATTTAAACCTGTAATCGATCGTTACTTCCCTCACCTTGGCCACTGACCACCGCTACGTTTAACACTTTAAATACTAGCAAGTGTCTCTAATCTAGATTACGCTTTAGCAACGACGTCACCACTACATTGCAAATTCCTAGACACAGTAGATAACTCTGTACCGCCGATGACATTGCCTACATACAGATTTTGTTCTTCACAAAGATATTGTATTGTCTTGTTACATTGAAATTTGTCCGTGTAAAATCTTTCTGTGACGTAGTCATTGTTCTCATGGAAAAAGTTAATATTTTGTTATTACGTGTTAAACCTACGTAAAACGAGCAAAAACTGCATTTGATAGCGCATTACATGCATTTCATTACATGCATTGTCCACTCGCGGGACATTTATCAACTTTCACCATCAACATTAACCGACAGTCAACTTGTTGATAAAAACAGAAAATAAGTAGTCATTAAGTAGTTTATTTCTATTCTTCTGTATTTAGTCTCTTCTGTAATCATCTATATCCGTACACTTTCATCCCGAAATTATATGAAAACAAACGTTTTAGCTTAGATATTTTTAGATTTACATATGATTTAAGGCACAATGACATACGCCTTATTCATTAAATTATCCATATTATTTGATGAAGAAACTGCCTTCGGCGACACGGTTTGATTGTACCAGTTTTTTTAAATAGACAAACATTGTTATCTACTCTACGCTTCGATGTTTAGTACAACTTACCAATACAAAGTTCCTTATGTCGTCATACACAGCCAGTTGGGAGAGAGTCTCCATTCCGTGTCGGACACCAAAGAAGTTTCTACCAGTAATGGTGGCGTTGAGCTTCTCGTTGGACGCTGCAGACACCTTGACGGAGTAACTCTCGTCGAAGTCCAGTGAGAACTCTGAAATATGAATGTAAGGTTTAACCTTTGTATTTGTACTGGACTTGAATCTTTAAATTTAACTGGAGTCTTTGTATTGGACTAGAGTCTCTGTGATAGACTTGAGTCTTTGCAATGGAATCAAATCGTTGTAATCGATTCGAGTACAACTATTTGAATGTCGACTTGAGTATTTGTACAGGACCTTAAAGTGGTAGAATCTTTTACGGTTCGACTGCCCTTTATCGGTCTGCCCCATAACAGCAGTATTCAGCTTTGTTCTGGGTTAAAGGTGTGGTCAGGGACACATACTTAATCGAGGCGTTCCAATTTGCTCCTCAGGGGTAGCAACGCATTTGTGATCGACTTAAGAATTTCGATCCTATCTTGGGTTGATTACCATTATTTGTCCATGGGCGGCAGTGACCACTTACCATAAGGTGGACTGCGTGCTCGTTTGCTAAAAGAAAAAAACTGAGTCTCTGTAATAGATTTAAGTCTTTAGTAATTATAAAGACTTGAGTTGACTTGACCAGAACTTTTTGGTTTTGCAAAAATGGTTTCAATTATCAATATTATAATATCGTTATTTTATAGGAATTTAATCGCGATGACCGATATTATTCTTTATAGTATGTTTATCTTCATTTTGAAGCCGTTGACATTTTTATCCTTGGTATCTTCACTTTTCCCTTTATCTTTTATCTCACACTTAGCACTTAAATTTCGGATACAAATATTTAGATGCAAAGCAATGGATATACCAGAGTACAATATGAATGGCTGTTTCTAACAACATTGAAGAGTCGCCTAATGTGATACTATTTTTTATGTTGGATACACAAGACATATCTCAATTTTTTTGACGGAATTGGACAATTGGTACCTACAATATTTAGATTTCAATAAATAATCTCGTAGTTTGTAAAAAACAAGAACAACAGGCTTATTTAGGCATAACTTCCTATCTTTTTCTTTTTATAACCTGAAGGTAAATGCAGCTCGAATCGAGGTAGATCTATATCTCCCAATACAACCACTATTCAAGTTTTCATCTAGACTTTTATGGATCAATTATTTATTGACTCGAGCTATAATCGACTAATGCATTTAACGTGGACAGCAATAAAATCAAATGAATTGAATAGATCATTTGATTACGAATACGATAGTATTCATTGCCTCTACATAAAATAATAGTTGTAGAGTGTATAATAGAGTACTCTGTGGTAGGTATTGTCATAATTATGACAGTGACATAATGAAGTATATCGGAGAATAAATTCTTCGTCGTTTTGTTTCAGATTCGAAAGCCGTTACCGAAACTAATTAAGTTCATTGTTCAATATTTTGTTAGAACATTTACTTAGAAAGTAATACTCATATTATTAATTTCAAAATATTATCGCCTACAAAGTTTTTTCAGGAGATATAACCACTTTAAATATCAATTTTGATTCTCTTTGTAGGTACATTATGTAATTTATTTTCAAAGTGTTTTCAAGAACACGTCGTAATATGGATTTCATTATACATGGCTACGTTCTGTT
>DWNJ01002543.1:0-10438 GCA_018250275.1 Udranomia eurus
ACAACTTTTTTATTTATGAACCGATTTATGTTAAACAAACACTTAATGTTAAGTGAAGCTTACCCCAATACATCAGTATATCATATCAGCCGCATTCAAATCGGATCAGCCGTTTCTGAGATTAGTGTGCACAAACACACAAACAGACAATTTTTGGTTTCTATTATTTAAATAAAAACCCCTAAAATGGTTTTCTCTTAGATATCTTCCATGTACAGACAGCAATCACTTACAGATTGATTATATGAATAGATAAATTGCAGTCTGTGAATTAATAATGGTAGGCACTCGTATAAGTTTGTCTTCGGTAGTGTCGGTACAGCTATTATAAAAAAAGATTCGTAATCAAATTTATGGTGAAAACATTTCTGGGAGATTTTGGGACTAAAAGGTTGTTTTATGGAATAAAGTATTATTTTAAATTATGATTATTTGTTCACACAAAGTAAATGCTATTATATTTATTTATTTTATTATTTATTATTAGCCTATTAGCATTTTGGTCGCGATAAAGATTAAACGCTTTCCGCTCATAGCTTCGAGCGTTTAATATTCGGGCATTTTTCGGCGTTCAGTCAAAATGGATTACCCATTTCTTGCTCTCCGCTATACATCGTTTACCGGCTTGTGTGATTAATACTTCGCCGGCTTACTGGATATTAATAAGTTTGCCAAACTTCTTTGGCATACAAATGTTCTGAACGGTATGCTTCTCACTAAATAAAACAGTACACTAGCGACCCGCCCCGGCTTCGCACTGGTGCAATTTAAAATAAACTTCTCTTAGGTTGGCAAAATCTTATATATCTTACTGTTTCTAAGTATTTTTACTTCATCGTCAGAAGGGATGAACATGTATAATTAGCACCTCAGTGTACAGTCAACAGTTTACGATAGTTTTTATACCAGTACTTTTACGAAATAAAAAACATTATCCACATTATTATCTCTGGACTCGGGTCACCTTTAAAGTGTTAGACCATTGTGTCCCAAAATAGCCAAGTAACGATAAAAAAAGGAAAAACAATTAAGGTTTCCTAGAATTTTAGCATCTCAATTTAAAGTCATTTAATTGAATTAATGAATCCTTCATTATTAACATAACTATCATTGGAATCAAGTGTCCTTTAAGACGAAACAGGATTAGACCAATGCCCCAACGGACAAGTTCAAAGAAGTGAAGTCTAATATTTTCAATAATATCTCCCAAAGGCGAGATAAAACTTCCTCTTAATCACTGCTTTCTTTGTATACAATTAAAGTAAGTTAAAGTCTCTAATTCACATTTTATGGGTCATTAAGCGATTTATGGATGAAAGAGGCTGGAAGTTTTATTGGAAATTTATTTCTTACTTTGCGGTGGGTGTTACGGAAATCGGATTTTTATGTTATTGTCATTATGTTAAAGTTTTGTGGTTGTTTACGTGAAAGAGGAAGCCTTTAAGTAAACCTACGATAGATTCTAGGTTTAAAAAACATAATTAGAATTATGTTTTTTTTCAGTCAAGACAACAGTATTTTTTGTACGAAGAGTAACAAATGAATGATTAATGACTTACAAGTCATTTGAATACTCTATCATTGTTTACTTAAATTTATATGTTAAGTAATCGTACACATTGACATGCTCTTTTTCTACCACGAAGGAGCTGTTTCTAAACATTATCGTGCTACTTAAAGGCTTCTAAAGACTTTCTTATTTGCGCGAACGTGTTTCCAGCCGCGTCCAAAAAAGGCTGCCTTCTGTGAGCTAGCAGTGCGGCGGTGCTACCTCCTCGTTGGATCTATAGCCTAAATAATTAAGCTTAAACACATAGTGGAATAAAGTAAACGCATAATTGACCGGTTTCGTCGTAATTTCGTATACCTACTTAGCAACGGAATATCCTTGAAAGGGCTAACCAGTCCGCGAATTTAATATGGAGCAATTACACGTGAATTCACGAGGAATCTTGTGGTTTCGGTTGGAAAAAAATCGACCAAAACGCTATTATTATAAGAAATATAATGAGCGCAATAACAAAGTGTCCAACCGGATTCTGTGACCGGACCATGTTTGTGCGAGATTGTGTCTCAGTTGCCGCATTGCTACATTTCGAATGATCTACATACATAATGAGTTTGATTAAATCTGTGTAAAAAATTATAAAACGCGGCGGGCTTTAATTTTAGATCAGTGTAAGTGTGATCTTGGTCTTTTTTTCGTTGGTATTTGGTGCATTCGAGTTTTTTGTGCACTGTATTCGCTCAAAGTCGTTGCTACGCACGATTGCGAGATACGTGTACCTACTAGTATGGGTGTCAGAGTAACCTTCACTCATCCATGCTTCAGCAAGGGTCCAACGGTACACGAAATTTTGATACTATGAAAAATGCTCGATGCGCTCTACCCGATGTTAAATGATCATTGCAGAATCATAAATTAAATAGTTTTTCAGTACTTAGTGAAAGTATATAAGTCCCTCTATACAGCCCTCAGACATGTGATAAACTGAGAGAAAAAGGCCTTCGGAAAAACCTGTCACCATAGATAAATCATTTTTTTATAAACCACTATTATGTTAATAAATGCTGATCATTTTATTAAGATCTCTTGTGTTGGAAGTGGGTGCACCTAAATATTGCAATGGGAGAGAGAAGATCGAACCCGTCGACCGTAAGTCCCACCCATTGGGCTATTGTCGCTATTTAAAAATATATAGATACGTTAATTACTGTTCGGACATTGCTCCAGATATCCGGTACAAGGCACTGTCCGCGGGAATCCAATCCGGATGCGCTGACCCAGTGGTACGAATAACTCTGAACCGGTACTAGAACTCTAGGTTCTTTTGTTTAAATATATACCTACATACTAGTCTTTACCTGTAGCTTCGTTCGTGTTTATGTGATAAATAATAATATTTTTACAAATAGATGACGACACTAACGCAAGGGACACACAGACATACCTACATTTTAATTCTTTATCACTTACTTGGCGCAGACCGTAATATTTTAAATTCCAGCTCAAGCTGAGAAATTAAAAAGAAAATTTTGTTTACATGGCTTAACTATTTCAATAATTTTACATTTAAGTATGTGACACCGGTTCGTGAAGATTGTATGCAGCATAGATATCCCCTAGAGTTTGCCACAGAGCGCGGTTCTGTGCTTGTCTTGTCCTAGTAATGCCCGCTATTCGTCTAATACCGTCTTCCCATCTACGTCGTTGTCTCCCTTCCTTTTTTGTTATATTTATGTGATAAATCCTTAAATACCTACGTAACGCATGATCATGGAAAGAGGGTTTGATATCTTAGTTCATTTAGATTGCCCAAGATTTCTTTCACGTCAAATGCCACCCCTACCGCACAGTTTTCACACCTCACGAACCTACTCAATTAAGTGCGACGCCTGTAACTCTTCTATCCTCGGGAAGTATTAATTCTTTAGTCTTTTTTATACCCGTTTCTGAACAACCGATGATTCGTACAACATTTCATGATCGTCAGTTAGATAGTTAAGCGTGACAAACAAACTTACAATCGCAGTAACAATATTAGAATTCGGCCCATTTATATAGCTAAAAGTGGTAGCATACGAGTATCATCTTAAATACCAGGAACAGGGAGTACAATTCTGAATCGAATTTGTTTCTGGTTTAACGGTCAATGCTAAACGCTGATTGTGTAACTGAGTTACAGTTGGTGTTCTACAAAATTTTATATTACAAAAAATGTCTTATCTTGACAAAAGTGCTACAAGTCGGTTTCAAATAGCTGTCATTTTCGTGTAAACCCCTCCCGCCTCCCCTAAAGCCCTCCCCGCCCTTATGCCCTCAGTTCGACCTGTGCTCAGCACATTTTTGAGATATCACCAATATTACCCAATTTTCATAATCATTTTCCTAGCAAGCTTTCATAAGCCAATGATAACTCGATTATGTTCGTCGCGAATAATATTCAAACAGGATTTGAATATTAAGCGAAATGCAAAACACGTAACAATACGCCCTTAATACCGTATTATCTCCGGTACCCGCGTAATCCCAACACAACTTCGTTACCAACTCTATGGGCGCGAGATCAAAGGATTTCAACGAGTTTTAGGCATTGATTTTACATATTCCAAGGTGGTATAGAACATTTCGTAGGTCGACTCCAGACTACCGACACACCTATGCCTCATAACAGTAGCTGCCAGCTTTGTTCTGGTTTGAAGAGTGTAGTAAGAGAAAATTAAGCAAGGCGTTCCAACTTATTCCCCAGGGGCAGCAACGCATTTGTGGTGCAAAGAAAGTTCGTCGTCTTTTGGGTTGACTAATGACGTCCATGGGCGACAGTGACCACTTACCATCAGATGGGCTGCATGCTCGTTTACTACTCCAATGGTATAAAACAATTAATACCTTTCCTTTCAATGCGCTATGGTAGTGACTTTATGATCTTTATTCTACCTATATTTAGATATATTGCGTATACCGTGACACATTTTATTTTATAAGAAGACATTCCTATATCCCATACTCACTGATTGCGTACCGCATCTACGTTCGTAAAAGCACTTTTTAACCAATTTCAAACGGCTTTGTATGTTAAGGAGATACAAAAGACGTTACAATACGTCTTTAACACCGTATTATCTCTGATACCCGCGTAATCCCAACGTTACATGTATGTAATGTTACATACAATGTTACATTACTCTATAGGGTTCAACCTCTCTCCTGTGGTTTGAGCAAATTTTAGGCGAGTAAATCGAATTGGATTTTTTATAACATTGTGGTAGCAAATAAGTGTGCGGTTCGTGTGATGGTAAGTGGTCACTGCCGACACGTAAGCTTAAGACAGGGGTTCTTGGGGGTCGACTACAATTGCGTTGCTACCCCTGGGGACTAAGTTGGTACGCCTCGGTTATGTGGGTCTCCCCTACTACACGCTTTAAACCAGCAGGACATTGCTTTTCACGTATTAATATTATGATTAAATGTATTTTTTACTTCTGTACAGCAAAATAAAGCCTGATTGGAAGTGATAATTTACTGGAGAAGCTACGAGGGATGGAGAAGGGAAGGAATTTTCTGCGCATAAAATGAAAGTATACAATCCCTATGCCATGAGACTTAGTAATTAAGTTTAGCCGCTGGGCATGTCTCGAACGGGGGCATAGCACCAGACACATACTAACGTGTCAATTAATGATCTTTTTATTCCATACTTTCCCTGCGTTGCTCTTGTTTAATTCTTAATGTAATTCTTAATAATGAATTGATACTGGCGGTCGCTGTCCCGTGAGTTCGGTATTGGAGCAAAATCATACTCTAGAATTTAATCTAAATTTATTTATGTCAAATTGTTATTAAAAGAGCGCTGGGAGTTTTTATTTCCGCCGGCTTTATAAACGTGAAAGTTTATAATCATGTAACCTGAACAAACGTTAGATTTGGATTTTTGAAATTAGATTTACATAGACAGTACGCTATGATCAACGCGCCTTGAAGATTGCTTGACGTTATACGTCTGGTGACTAATTCGGAACGCCTCATCAAGTGTCTCTCCTTAACCAGACCTTTCAAATCAGAATTCAACAGCAATAACTCAGCCCTTATAAAGGAGAAACAATAGTGTCAGCACTTCCGGTACCACGATAGTTCTACTACCTTCATAAAATATTACTATTTATTAAATAATCCTTTTAGGTAGCAATTCCTTTGTATAATACGTAAAACATAATCGAGCAAGTGTTCAGCCTACGCATAAAGAAACCGATTATTTGAATTTGTTCACAAAAGCCTTTGATCTTTATATTAAACATGAAACCTGTAATGTTATGACCGTGGAATACATAAAGTGGAGTTCTAAAAGGTATTTGAATACAGAATAAATTCTATATGTATTTATTTTTTATGAGAATGTTGACTAATGTATCCCTTTATGTATTTTTGGAAAACGGTTTGGAACTTTATGTTGGTAGAAAATTTTGTGGTTCGACTCCGGAGACACCACCGCCACTGTTTCTGCCTTTTAGCAATTCCTTCTTGCTGCTGTGTTCTGGTTTGTAGGATGTGGTCAGGGAGACATACTTAACCGAGGCGTTCCAGCTTAGTCCTTAGCGGTAGCAACGAATTTGTGGTCGATCTATGAAAGAACTTCGATTCTGTCTTGGGTGGTTTACTGATGCGTGTGTCCACTTGCCATCAGGTGGCCTGCATGCTCGTTTGCTGCCTCAATGTTAAAAAAGAACTTATAAAATTATTTAAAACGATGCCGATTTTTTAAAAGTTTATGTCATTTTTATGCGGGCAACTGCTAGTAAGGTTATAAGTTTCATGCTATGTAGAATTGCAAGACTGTGAGGAAGGTACAATATTCATTTAGGAATGAAAAAACCGACGCTCAACCCTCCGTCAATCCTCTATTTTAAAGCAACTTCATATAGCTTTATACATAGTCACATCTGAAGGACGCACGCACTTTCCATTCCGTCTTGATCTTTAGGAGTGTGGATCTGCGATCGTGACCTACTTTGCCCCATTACAGAGAATTGATCTCTTTAAAAGGCGCTGAAGATCTAGGTCATAACATTTCGGGTATACGGCGGAAGGGAATTTATCTATCACGCGTTATCTTCATATTTATTACTCGTGCGGGGCAAAACTAAACCCGAAAACCGTAAATTATAACCGTGTACATATAAAGTTAAAAAGTGTTCCTGGTGCCGCCTATACGTTTATGTGATGTGACCGTAAATTTCTTTTTTTAAGGAAGTTTATCTGACGTGACCGTTAATCTCTCTTTTTATTATTTATTTATTGGATCACCCAAATAAGCGTGCTTACTAATGGGATGCCTGTATATTTATTCACACAACTTTATTTAGTCACAGTGTACTTAAAATGAAGAATAAACCTAAAAACATTATAGAATGACTTGAAATGTAAATGAATAAATTGAAATTTAACAATTTTCTTGAAAACTTAAACCTACTTAAAATGTAACCTCAGATTTTACGGCTGATTGTTTATGCAATTGGTAATAACTCATTGCAGCTGCTGCAAAAATAAAATCATCTCACAGTAACGAAATGTATCTGTCCTGAAATGACAAGGGAAGCAAGATAAAAACTTACACGGCTACTCTTCCGTCCAAACACTTCACTATCGAAACCTTAGCTCGAACCACACGCACTCACTCCGAAGTACTCGTATGTGTTAAATTATTAAATGAACCCGACGAAAATTAACTCAATTAAGCCGACAAGCCGAGGCCTGCAATACACAATCGCGGTACATAAAAGCGATCAAGGCATTATAGAGACGGCGGCGCTGGTGGCTGTATTTATAAGTGTTTTTATTTACCAATCTGCCTGCTCTATGAATGGAGTAACGGTAGCTGGCCACATCCGGGTTCGCGTAATGAAATCGGGACACCGAGTCGTGGAAATACCGCGATTGTCTACACGTGCATTTGGGCCTTATTTGTGACTGGTTTTTACTCACGGCAACGCTTAGGCCGATATCTCGAGACGCCCTGACGACCTCGCTGACTACGTAGCCAAACAATTGATATTTGAATGTATGACAACTCACTTGGCGGCTGATTGCCAACGTCGCCAATCAGTCATGCAGGTGATAGAACTTTTCACGGTTCGACTCTGGAGGCACCACCGCCACCTTCTGTCTTATAACAGCAGTGTACTTGCTGCTGTGTTCTGGTTTGAAGGGTGTGGTGTGGAGATACTTAACCGAGGCGTTTCAACTTAGTTCTCAGGGGTAGCAACGCATTCGTGGTCGACCTAAGATAGAACTTCGTTCCTATTTTGGGCTAAATACAGTTGTCCATGGGCGGTAGCGACCAGTTACCATCAGGTGGACTGCCTGCTCGTTCGCTACTAAAATGTTATAAAAACGTTACGTCATTATTTCGTTAAAAAATATTTTTCCTTTTAGTTCGTGTTGTCATTAAAGTATTTTTTAGTATTTTCCAGTGCAATTTATTTTATAATATGACATCACGATATTTCCAACCCCTCCCCCTTGTCACACAATGTCACTTTGTCGACCCCCACCCTCCCCTACCTACCTTAACGTGTGACGTTATTTATGGATGACCCCTTATTAAAAATATGTACCTGTGCAATATCCCAAGCTGGTCCAGGTGCAGTTTGTATAGTAACTGGTGCGGGTGCATTAGGACTCTTGACCGAATTCACCAGGTTCCAAGGCGCCCACTCCTCCGCCGTTTCCTCCGTTGGTTTTGTGATGTTTTCAACATTTTGCTCTCTGTCAAGTCAAGAACATGTATCTAAGCGTCTAGGGAATATCAAATTGTAGGTACGTATTTCGCCCCGACCGACTGAAGTTTGCAGCAGATGAACGATGTCTATACGGACTGGTACATAAAAAAGCTACTATTATTTTACTACTCAGTATAAGGCCAACAAATTATCAACAAAAAAGTGTAAAGAAGTGTATTTTCAACAAATTAAAAACAAAAAGTAAGTAAAGTAAAAAGCGCACTATTCCCATTGAGATTATACAAGTTTGTCGTTAAAGGTTATACTCCGAGAACTTATGATGCACCGACATCTTAATATTTGATGACAATTCACAACAGAATATCAATTCTTGTGTAGAATACAAATGAGGTATAGCTTAAATATTTTTTTCGGGTTGTAAAAAAAGTTTTAAGATACTTTATCCAACGACACCAATCCTTGGAATAGTATGAGTGGAGTTGACAATCAATGTGTAAAGCTTTATGACTTACGTTATTTTTTGTCGTTTTTCCTCAACTATCATTAATTTATAATAGGTAAAAATATGAGATATGAAATAAATTAACTAAGTTACAATTACTGAAATTATTGAGTTTAAATGAAACTATTGTGCGATACTTTTTTTGGGTATATTTTTTGACAACTAAATAACACTTGACTCTTTTTATTTATTTTTCTTTTTTGTCATAAAAAGATAATAAGGTAAAATACATATGTAACCGAAATAATACAAATAGTCAATATTAATATTTTACAATTGTAACAAAATCTGCGTTATATAATATGGTGTGGCAGCCTGAGATCCTCAGTTTTCGAGTTTAACTCGTATTTGATTTGAACGATATAGTCGTTGGATTTATCTCGAGAAGGAAATGTTTAAACGATTATGGTGCAGAAAGGTAGTCGTATGAACTTCATGGATGGCTGCGTTGTTTGCTTCAGATAGAACGCGGTGCTTTAATTTATCACTTTAGTTGTATTTTTTCTCTAAGACCTTGGTCGACAATTTTTTCCCCGTCGTCTATACAGCAATGAAGAGTACATGAGATCCAAACTCGAGTTAGAGAGAATCCAACGCGAGATGACCTAAATTGCCACCCGAGGCATGCTAATGAGATATAAAAATTAATAAGAGCAGTAATGTGGAATTTCAAATGATGCTTTATCGGAAACGTATTGTTTGTTCTAAGCAGATATTGAGTAAATTAAACGACCACCAACCTCTCCCCTGTATTCATAGATCGTATTTGTGTGTATGAGATACAAGAACATGAAACGGCATTTGATCGATGGCTGATGCAATCATCGCCTCCCGGTAATAGCATTGAGATGTTGCATGCAAGCCAGGCGTTACTCACGACCTAGTGCTTCCAACTCACGTGAAACCGGGTCAAATGTGATGTAGTTGAGAAATCAAATGTTTAGTTATCTAAATCCGAAATCATAGGATGAAAGTTGGGTCTGGATTCACATTAAGACAACATTCACGTTATAATTATAGATGGGTGTAGATATGAACACTATGAAAACTACGATTCAGATCGTATGTTGAGATTGGATACGATAAAACTTTAGTATTAAAGTATTTATGTTTCATGTTTCTACCACCCTGCTATAGAGCAGCAGTATTTACAATACCAAATCTTTTTTTTTATTTGACATTTGATATTGACATGACTGTGACTTTATTATTCCTCATTGCAATACTGGACAGCTTCGAGAGGAACTTTTATATGTAAATATTATATTTATATAGAATTGTACTTTCTGATAAACACCATATATATTTTATCACTGCAATATCTCTATCTATATGCAATAGCAATATCAATGCAATATCTCTGCAATATCTCTATCTATATGCAATATATGCTGCATTGAGGGGGTTATACAACATATCATACAACAATATCTAGTACCAAGGGAAGTTTTATAATCAGCCATAATCAGTAGACAAATGACATTTCCACAATAACATTTCCGGAACTTATTTATAGTTCCGGAAATGTTATTGCTATCTAACCATCCATTAACTGAAATTACCCATATGTGGAATCGGCGGGGCCTTGTTTAACCTCGAAGAAAAAATTACTGCAGCCCGCTTTTCGTGCCCCCCCAACCCGAAATTTTTTAAAAACTTTTTTTTTGGGGGAACTTAAATATTAAAAAAAATTTTAAA
>DWNJ01002544.1:0-10436 GCA_018250275.1 Udranomia eurus
CAGGGAGACATTTAATCGAGGCGTCCCAACTTAGTCCTCAGGGGTAGCAACGCATTTGTAGTCGAGCTAAGACAGAACTTAGATCCTATCTTGGGGCGATTAGAAATATGCCCATTGGCGGCAGCGACCTCTTACCTCGAGGTGAACGGCATGCTCGTTTGCTACATCCTAGTAATCAAAAAATCTGGTTTATCGTTCTACTGTATTAGGATTCGAACTTAGACCATCAAGAAGCAGACCGGAATTCTTAACCACTGAACTATCGCTTATACATTTGTACAAGTCAGCAAGTCGTAAAGTTTTATGAGTCGGATTCGACGGCAAAAATCATATTAGTTTTCAGTTTTTTCGCCAACTACTAGACGCAGACATAGTCGGGTCGTAAATGTGTTGGCGGGATGCCAGTTATGTACGCTTGCAAAAGGTTAAAAACTTAAAGTTAGATTACCTATCTCGGTAGCGATATATCGGCAAGAATACTGTATTATTTCGGACTATATATGATGGTCCCGGCGCACTCCGTACAGTTTCATTACCTGTCCCCGTCTCTAAATTGCTTGATTACTTGCTAGGCCAATCTAAAGATTATCTGAAAATTTCATCGATATGGGTCCAGTCGTTTCGGAGCAGGGTAACATACACACATTCCCGCAGATACATATTTTTGTACATTTTTTCCTTATTTACTTTACTTGTGATATTAATGTGATTGTGTGTACACTGTTTAAACAAAAAATAAATAAGGGAATAGTTAAATCACGAACCGACAGAGAGTTCTAAAGGGTCAGGAAAGAAACTACCGCACTATAGTGCGCTGCGACTCGTCTCTTGAATGAATGAATGATCTTGACGAGATATATCTTAGCATTTATTTCGCATTTTACCCTTTGCCTCACTTAAGTGGTGCGACCGATCTCACTTAGAAACACTCAAGCCACGGTTAATCTGACCGTATAATTAAACGCGCCCACGTGGCCGTAAATATACAGCCTCTGCCGATTTTATCGTAAAAGCGGTTTCAGACCGTCAGCGTTTGGAATGCGGCGTTAAGGAAACTTGGCCAAGGAAATAGTGAAGATTGGTTTACGGTGTCACTGTGTCCGTGTGTTCTATTTACGAATGGTTTATTGCAGCTTATCAGGTAATAACGGTTTTTAAGAATCGTACGGCATTGGTTGTTGCCGTGAAATAAACAAAATATACGATTACTAAATATCTTGCGTTGTATCATTTAAGTATTTTCAGATTGCCTAATTGCTGATACAGGTACTATTACATATAATTGTTACTTTTAATCGGACAAATACACGATTGGATTTAAAAGGTTGTTTATAATTTGCTGTCCAATTAACTAGAGCTAACAATACATCTCAATATAGCAGCAAACGTGGTTAAAACAGCCACACCTATTTATGCTTTACAACAGTAACGTTCAGTCCCATTATATAAAAAAATCATGCAGCATTTTGGATGAAACTCGCGTAACAAACGGTCAATACTTTTGATAATCTTGATTTGATATATTTTTATGCCACTTTACTTAAAGTTGGAGACGTCCATTGTCTGAAGAGGCCTTACACTTGTCTGCGTTAATAGCATCGTTGAGAAACAATGATGAATGTTATCGCAGCTAATGTAACGATGTGTCTTAAAACGCGTGTCGTCTACGGGTTTGTAATTAAAAGATAATCGTTATCAGATCTCGATTATAGTGTACGGATTCCGTTAGTCCAAGAGCCTGTGAATCCTGTTTTATGAAGATTCAGGATTTTTTTACATAGTAGTAGGAATGGGATAGATAGAGACACATATACACAAATGTGTCCAAGAGCCTGTGAATCCTGTTTTATGAAGATTCAGGATTTTTTACATAGTAGTAGGAATGGGATAGATAGAGACATATACACAAATGTGTCCAAGAGCCTGTGAATGCTGTTTTATGAAGATTCAGGATTTTTTTACATAGTAGTAGGAATGGGATAGGACACATTTACACAGATGTGTCTCTCACACAGACGACGTTCTCAATTCTACACGATTTTTTTTTCGTGTTAGACCACGCATTACTTTTTACAGAGTAGACTAATTTTGATAATTCTTTCTTTAATAGGTTGGACCATAAAAATGTTCCACAGAAATTTTAAACCTAAGGGCAGAAAAATAAGGCACGTATTCACTTATTGATTTTACCGAGCTATGTGTACCTCCCTTGTGATTGGCCTCATATTAATAAATTTAGAAAAAATCCAATCCGAGTGGAATTATAGGGGATGATTGACTGGTCACTCATTTGTTTTAGAACAGAGTTGTGTGTAGCCTTATATAGGTTTTAATTTTCTTGTTAAAAAGTAAAACTTGTTGCCGAAAAAGTGTTTCATTCAGAAGTCAGCAAAAACTATGTTCAAAAAGTGGGGTACAGGAGAGCAGTTCTAAGTCACTGTCGTGCGCCATTCAGTTGATGAAGTAATTTTGGCTATTTATAATTCAATTGATAAACTACGACCGTCGATTTTCGATTACTCAGATCAAACCAAGTTACCAAAGCTTTTATGGATTAATAAAACAAAATTACGTAACACGAATTTTTGACCCTCCCCCCCAACGAAAAGTCACAAGACGGGTTGTGACATTTCGTTTTCGTTAAAAATATACTATTCTTTTTAGTTCGTGTAGTATTTAGCTTATTACATTCAATTTATTTTCGAATGTGAGGTCACGATACTTCGAACCGCTCGTTACCACTCGTCACAATGTCATACTTTGTCGATCCCCTCCCTCCCCTTAAACGTGTGACGCAATTTGTGAATGACACCTTATTAATACAAAAAGCAAGTCTTGAATTAAGTTAGAATAAAGCCATTGTTCGAGTAATACCGCGTTCCAGCTAACTAAATAGATCTGAGAGCTATTCTATGTCACGGAGGCGAGCTGAGCATTAATCCCTAGATATTGGAAAATTTTATGGTAATGTAATTGAATTTGAATATAAGCGCATTGGTGTATGTGCTATGTATACGGTTTGTAAATAAGTATTCTGATTCGATTAATATTAAAAAAATGAAATTAAAAATTAAAATTAACGCTTTCTCACACGAGTGAGTTGGAATACTGCTGTTATAGGGCAGAAATAAGTGTGGTGGTGGTGTCTACGGAGTCGAACCGTAAAAGGAATACACACCACCTTGAAATACGTGGAATAAATGGATAAATATATATTTAAATATATTGGAAGAAAATATTATACAGATAAGACAGACGGTCGGATAAAAAACGAAAATTTATAAACTGAAAAGACTAAATGAACAAAAGTAAGAAAAAGAAAGACTAGAGAAAATCGCCCCGACGCCACACTAAGGAAACGAAAAGCGTCGCATTATTTTAACAGTCATAAAAATAAAAAAGTTGCACCGTTTCGCAGAAACACGCTCAGTTAGCTGTGTCGTTTTGTGGCACTGTGCGCTGCGCCTGACGGCTTAAGTGTTTAACAGCTTAGCTTAACTTGTTTCTGTAATGTGCATAAACCTTTTTTAAGTTTTCGCCTCTCTTTGAGTGATTCCAACGTGTCAATAGGGACGAGTTTGAATGTAGGATAATTGTTGCAGTATATCGAAAGAAAAATAGACAGTTCTAAGAAAATAAGGTATACACAAATCGGAAGGTAGATAAGTAGCGATTGAACTTAAAAGGAACTATTATGTTTTTAAGAAGATACGTAAATAATACAAAATATTACAGGCTAGTTCGATTTTATAGTTGCCAGATTACTTTTAAAACAAATCACTTGAATAAAATATAATATTAGAATAATACTGTACTATATTAGATTCAACAAACAACAGTTCAAAAGTATATATATATTTAGTAAGTATTTGTTACTCTGCTTAGTTCTGCAGCAACACGTGGTAAGCATAATTTTAGAATAGCAACTATCAAGCAACAGTTCAAACTTTATATATTATTTAATAAGAATTTCTTACTTCGGTTTAGTCTGGCAGCAACACGTGGTCTTCCTTGCTTCGCCTCAGAGGTCCGCACTGCTGGGCAGGTAGATGGAAAATGACCCAATAAGTTCGGACACCGGGCTTTTATACCATCAAGTACACAAATCAATGACGTGTTTGGCGAATACACAATAATGGATCAAATTTTTATTTATTTACATGAAAATATGCATAGAAAATTATTCTAAAATCAAGAATGATTTTATAATAATACTGAATGATTATTACATGACAGTATTATAAAAATAGTATTCTATTTGTTAGGTTAGGTGTGTTTAACATGTGTTTTGCTAATAATAATAATAATCAATCAAATTTTTATTCATTTACATGTAAGTATGTATAGAAAATTATTCTCAAATCAAGAATATATATGCCGTACACGACAATATTCTAGAAATAGTATTCAATATCTTAGGTTAGTTTAGGTTGTATTTTATCGTAATCTAACACAGTCTTGAGAGCTAACAGAAGTGAAAACTTAAAACTGTATTTTGAAATTTCATATCGATTGCAATATTGAAAATGATTTATGAGTAAACGTTTAACGATGCACATACAACAAATCACTTTTTATTTAGATCAATTTATTATTGCCACGTATATATGTATTTTTTTTAATTAAAATAACACGAGTGTGCTTTAGACCATACGACTGAAGTAAAACTTCTTTAGCTCCATCTCTATATATGTAGAATATATACATGTATATTGTTTTATATGTATAGATGAAAACGAATAGTAACTCTCTTTTCCTCTTCCCCTCCCTTCTCCTTTTCCTCCCGCTCCACCCATGTTCCCATCCCTCTTCCATTCCTTACCCTTCGTTTCGTTCATTCCTTTCCCTACTTAACATTAACAACACAGATACACAGATTACAGAATGTTGTAACAAGTTTAAAGTTAAATCTGCCCACTATAATTCGCAGAATATCACGAATTCTGCTGAGCCTTAACTCAGCGCATACGGATAGCCTCTTAAGGCCATCGGTATGCACACGGCTGCAAGAAAACTATCAACTATAGCTTCCATAGACAAACATATTTCAAATGCAAATTTTAAAAAAAAATCTTTTTTTTTTCAAAACAAAAAAAAATAGGTTTCCCGGAATGTTTGTCCGGATTTTCGGTAGTAATTATTGAAAACAAATGACATGTGTACTTAATCTGAAAGAAATAACTTCAGCCATATTTGGAAAATAGTTTGGTTACGATTTGATAATCTTTATCAGTTTTGTTCGCCTTAGAATATAGTAGCAAATAATGTGTATGTCTGCTTAAATTTGAACGATAAAATACGTCACTCCAGTATTTGTACTTATAAGTAGAATCCAAGCAGATCTTCTCTAAAGGCCGAACGTAGATAATACTGGGCTTTCATTCCAGTATCTATAATATAAAGTTGCAGAGACCAGCCCAGGTTTGGCAATAAACATGCATTGGTGAATTCTCACGAATTTCCCTCAGGATCGGCTCGGGATGCAAATCCGGTAAGCCGGGCATGGAATGATTCTTGATATTCGATAACGTACAGGCAAATCCTTCTTGTAAGTCTTCATACCATAGTACTGTAAATTTTACTTTATACTACACCGCAATACATTTATGTGATCGGTAAAGATTTGAAAAACAAAAGACAACGATTCAAAATCAATTCTTGTATGTTTGTTTTGTGTTTGTGTGTGTCTGTGTGTGCGTGCATGTGTGTTTGCGTGTGTGCGCAATGTTCGTGCACAAGTGTGCACTATTTACAATTCTTTCTAAAATTGTAGCAGTCCTTGAACAGTATTTGTAGGCACGTACCTCCGTAGCGACGTAGCTCGTAGACATTCGTAGGCCCCCGTAGCAGTATCGTAGTTTGTTGGATCATAGATCTGTCAATATTGGTATTTTTGGTGAAGTGGTAATTGAGGTCTTTGTGTAGCTATTCTATTTTTTGTTAACATTGAGGTAGCAATCGAATGCAGGCTACCTGATGGTAAGTGCTCGCTGTCGCCTATGAACATCTGTAATCAACCTAAGACAGAAACGAAGATTCTTGTCAGGTCGACCACAGGTGCGTTTGTCTCTAAAGGCTATGATGGAAAGCCTCGGTTAAGTATTTCTCCATTCACACCAGAAAGCAGCAGCAAGAATACTGCTGCTGTAAAGTATAAATATGTGTGGCGGCGGTGCCTCCGGAGTCGAACCACGATAATAATTTATAGTTAAATGAAATGTTATATTAATTTTTGTTGAAATGTGGTTATAGTTGGTCACTTTCATAAATTTTGATATTTGTCAAAAAAAATTCATTGTACCTAACATACTTAAAAATCATTTAAAGGTGGCATTTTTTCTACACATTCGAGTATTAAGGTGGCAATATACTTGAGCATCGAAACCACTTTGAATACATTGTCGTGGATGGTCGAAACCTTTTTGTTTTACGTGAACTCATAAATGTTTTATTGCGCACCAGATGTGTTCTGGACAGCAATTTAAACTTATAGGTCCTTGTTGAAAGTACTATAGTAAACACGTTGTAAGGTTCTCAGGGGTAAAGAACTACACCTGTGGTCTGTGCTATGAGTTCTGTTTGGGCAAGGATTGAGTATTTGTTCGTGAGTGTTAGCGACCGATATGTAAATGTTTTGTGAACGAAACGATATTGCTACTTTGGGAAAATAATTTAGTGTTTCATTATTTAAGTACGTATTGTGAATGAGATTATATTGCCTTGCCTTGGGGAAAATTGTATTGTGTTGCATTATAGTCTTCGTTTCTGTATTATAACGAGATATTTTAAGCGATTAATAAGATAAACCTGGGTTATGATTTCTATATTTTCAACTGGCTTATTTAGACTTGTCGAAAATTACTTGGTGCTGTGTCATCTTTTCTACAAAATTGTTTGTAAATTAGTAATTTTACATGTTAAAGTGTATTACATTATATTCAAATATGTTTTATGTGTCCCTATTCTCGCTATTATATCAATTTCTACATCTCATCTTTCAATATCCACCATCTATTACTATATCTCTATCTATCATCATTCATCATCATATTCATCATAATGTCATTCTCAAAGTTATTAACATGTCATTGCGTTTCGTAGCTCCCCGTAGCGAGATTTCGTAGCGCCGCTGACTCATAAATCCAGCATTATTAGCATTCTTGGCAAAGAGTGTGCTTTACACTGGTAGCTTTTTTATTTCACTTTTTCTCTTCCTCTTTCTTTATATGCTTGTCTCTTGTTGTCATACTAATTTGAACACTTATGAATTGTACGTTAATAATATGGATGATAATATTTTCTTTTTCTCGCTCTCTTTTTATTAGTCTAATCTTGCAACCGCCTCGGTGGATTGCCCTAAGGTTGACTTGGAGAGAATGCTTTAAGCATTAAGTCCGCCTTTCGTAACTATACAATTCGTATGGTTTCTATAAATACTAAATAAATAAATTACTTGACCGAAGTTAATGGATCCGAATATTATCCAGATTTGTTATTTGCGACTTTTAAATTATAAAATAGTTGACATTATTTATTTTTTTATTCAAGTGTTTTTGGTATTCCATTAAAAAATTGAGATCTGATGTATTCAACTAATAATTCGAGTTGTGCCTATTTTTTTAATCATTAGAGACATTTATAAAAACGTTTTACGCCCAGTGGGCAGGTGAAGGAGACACGTTGTTACCTGGACATAAGAAATGAATTGCTACGATTAACTGTTTTCCACAATATTATATTTGATTTAGTTGTGCGATCAAGATCAAGATAGGACAGGCTTTACCGTGCTATGTGTCATAAATGTCCAAAACTATTATTCTCATTCTTATCCTTATTTTAATTCTTATTCTCTAACAACATGCGTTTCGTAGGCCCTCGTAGCAGCATATCGTAGCACGGTAGGTCGTAGTCATCAACACTGTCATTGCGTTTCGTAGACCCTCGTCGCAAAGTATCGTGGCACTACGTTCGACTGACTCATAAATCTGCCATTATTGACACTCTTGTTCCACCATGTGTGTTACACCGGCAGTACTACTTTAGTTTTAAATTTTGATGGCAGTAATGAAAATTATTTGAAAATATTTTTTGATTTAGATAAGTTGGTGGTAGTTGGTGGCAATGAGCATAATGAATTTACGTTGATTTCTAGAAGAATTTCTAAATAAATAAAGTAAAATGTTTTCGTTGGTACGAGGTTCTGAACGACTCATCCAATAATTAAAAAAAAAACTGAATTTCGTCGAAAGAAAAATGAGTTTGTATATCTATAAGTTTTATATGAAATTTAAACCGATCGTCTAATTTACACAGGGAAAACCCTGGTCGGGAATCTAGTAAGGATTTTTTAACGATAAATCAGTGAGCAATCGGCTACAATCTTGTCTAATGGAAAGTTAAGATGCGGACTAAACTTACATAAGACAGCACACTTACCCAGAAAGCCTATTGAATTGCTTATAAATTACAATAATTATTACATATAAATTAAGGTCATTACTTAAAATGCGAAGCGACTATTGCTCGTGTAACGCACACAGCCTTCCGTTGCGCTTTGTATTGAATCATGAAACGCTCAACCCGGAGCGATGCATCAATTGGAAAAATCTTTTAACTGCAAACCACTTGCGTGCAGTCAAAATTCATCCTTATCCCTCTAGCATAAAGTCCAGTTTACAATTACTGTGGCTATCTTTAAACGTTATCTGATAGAAGCGTAAGAGAAAACGGACCCTGGAGATTGGTAATAAGGTCTGAAATCCCTTTTTATGTTGTGGGATGACTAAATAAATCACACGTCACGTTTTTATTGGCTGTCCAACACGCTCCTCGGTTTGTTAATCATTTGATTGGTGATGAAATATATTGATATAATAGTAGTTTTGAGCAGATTTATTCTTTTGGAACTATTGAGTTGAGTTCTTTATTACGCCAGGGACAAACTCGGCGGATTGACTCGCTTGTGAATGTGGGCCCTTTAAAGTAAAAAGCTAATGACAAGCATTTTTCTCTCACAATTCTTTGTTGACTATATTCATCGTCTTATGTTTGTAATTATATATTTTCTTTCACTCGAATATATAAAATTAAGTCAACAGAAAATGTTCTATTGAAATTCACTCGAGACAAGTTACGTCTCAAGCTTTCACTTACAAGTTACAAGGCTTCTGTGGGTTCTGTTAACAAATTAAACTGCTACGTAATACTTGTTAATGAACTGGAGATACCGTAATATCGAATTGAGTCGTGTATTAGTGGGTGGATATTTCGTGAGAAACTGTGAAATGAGAAATTTCGTTGTTATCTCTTTAAAATATATTTTTTATAATATTCGTATCAAGTAAATGGTGGGTCTATTTTATTAATCATTTTATTTTAAGTAGAGATCGCCAAGCGGTGACAAAAATACACTTTTATACGTACAGAATCTTTAAAAAAATTTGCCTATAAAAAAATTACATTAATTGTTTGACATTTCCGATGCTCAAGTCACTCTCGATTCAGTATTCAATTGACTTTCCGTGTATAACAGGTCTATATACAAATCAATGACATGGTTCTGTGTTATAACCATGTCATTGATATTATGTTACGGTTATGTGTAATGGTTTCTTTTACTTATTTAATGTGTTAATTTATATAAAACTTTCACTTTATGCAAGTGCATAAAGTGAAAGTTTAAGGAGAAGAAGTCTTCACCTTAAAAACTTCGCTGTGCCAAATTTCATACTCCTCCATCCATGTGATTGTCGGAAAAAGCTTACGAAAGTTTTTGCTTCACGTAATTATATTATGATAATAACTTATATGTGTATGATAATGATAATAGATATATTATAATTATTAGTGGCTCTCCTCTATCCTTCTTATCTTCTCTCTTATACTTTTGAAATAAGTCATGAGATTCGTATGTTCTCTCTCTCTTCCTCTCTTTCTCACTCTCCCTCTCTCACGCACACACACCCCGGAAACATATCAACAACCAATATGAATACTTTTGAATTAAAACAAGGACAATTCTAATAAAGTTAGGATTTAGGTTGCTAGAACCTGCGGTCCCAGTAATTGCTTTTTAATTGAACATAGTTTCAATGAACAATTTTGGAAACGTCGTATGGAATTAAGTTTTACTAGGCCTGAACGATCAAGGAAATTTTATTCAGTCTTTTATTTGGCGTCAATGTGGAGTTACTTTCCTAAACCTAAACTAAAAACACGCTGTCCAGTGCCAGCATCAGACCAGCTCAATGGTACCATAACGTGTCCTCGTCATCAGGAGAACTGGACAGAATATGTTAGCTCGATATGTTTACAGTCGAAAGTTTCATCAGCCACCTTCCAATTCCATCATTAGACCAGCTCGATGGTACCATAACATTGTATTGTCATTTAATCTACATATAATTCCCAACGTTCATAATGATACAACAATGAGT